>ML821634.1:38323-54430 GCA_009831015.1 Picea engelmannii
CCTGCAAATACTCTTTAGGGTTTAACCATTAAACATATGTGAGTACATACCTCGGATAGCATTTGCAGGTAGTGGCTCCATCTGGTAGCAGCGGTAATCATTACCAAAAACTTCAAGAGTGATTGCAACTGGTTCTACAGCTGCAACTACAACTGCAACTGGTACTGCAACTGCAACTGGTTCTGAGACTGCAACTGCAACTGCAACTTAGGGTTTTATGAGGAAACCCTAATTTTTCAAATTTCGAATTCTAAAATTCTAATCCAGGGGATAGATGCGCTGGGCTGAGGCGATTTAGCTGGTGCAGTCGGAATTTCAAAAATCCAACTTTTACTCCTTCAAATTTGATCTGCGAATTTTTGGACTGGTGCTTCTAGTTTTCTGGTACTTCTGGTACTTCTAGTACTCTGGTTTTCTGGGAATTTGTGAAACTAGGGTTTCACTTTCCGGGAGATCTAGCCACTGAAAAGGTGCGCTCTAAGTGCCAAAATGATCCTTGGGGGAGGGCGCAACTTTCTAGGATGTTAGGGAGCTAAAAATACTCACTTTTGCAAAACCCTAATTTTTGGGTACGGTAACAGTGACATTTTTCCTCTTGCAAATTGTGATTCCTTCAGGTTGGCTCTGATACCATGTTAATGTTTATGCCATTATTATAGTTCTTTGCATTTCAATAAATAAGAGCATAATAAGAACAAGATCACTGAGAAATACACATTCACAAGAGACACAACATTTATCCTGGGAAACCCTCTAGGGGAAGAAAACCCAGCAAAAACTTCCTTATCATAAATAGCTTATACAATGTTCAAGATATAACTCAAACCAATACAGATAGTTCTCTCCAAAATATGTGCCACTCTTCTTCTCCTCTCTCCAACTGGTAATTGCAGCTTGCCTCATAAAATAATGAGCAAGTGAGTTGTGTGTTTGAAGTGAGGCGCTAGCCTCTTATTTATATCAGACTGGCACGTGTGAAAGGTCACAACTAGCAGGGATGACCTCTCACTCTGGGTGGGTAAACCCACCTTTAATTAATTCTGGGTCTTCCATTATAGCTGCTGGGGCCGACTTCTTATTCTGCACTTTGTAATTGTCCGATGACCAATCCGCAAAAGGGGATTTGATCCTTATACAATTACCGACATGATTAATCCTCAATGGGGATTAATCCAATAACAATAATAATAATGACATGATTAATCCGCAATGGGGATTTAATCCAATAAAAAAATAATAATAAGAATGCTCTTCGCAGTTACATTATTTCAACAAAGTATGCGGAGATACAGAGTTGTCGCAAATTATATACAACTAGTAGATAACAATCAAAATAAAGGGGCAACTATGTATATTTATGGAAGGCCAAAATCTACTAGAAACATTGTGGGCTTTATAAATAGTACACGACTAGTGAAAACAACTAAGAAGCCAAATTTCATATTTGAGGGACGCGAAGGAAATCGTATATTTGTATGTGCAACAAAATCAATAGTTCCAGGTGAAGAGTTGTTGATCGATTACAACTTAAATAGAATAGATGGAGGGGGTGTGACTATGGGGGTAAATATCTTACATACCATTCAACTCAACCTTTGATCAATCAATTTTTTACTGCATATATTTCATTTTTCATTATTTATTTTATGATATTACTGCAATATTTCATTTTTTTAATCTTACAATTACTTTCATAACTCTTGTTGATTAATTTATTGTGTCAACATCTATCCAGGGTGACCGTGAAATATCACAGGCTACATATGTCTAGGGTGACCGTGGAAAGGCACCCACTGTGCCTCAACAGGTAAATGTTAAATACACTAACAACTTATGACTACAACAACTAAATTTCAGAAATTTCATTATTTTTTTTTATTTTTTTTTTCTGATATTACTGCAATATTTCATTTTTTTAATGTTACAAGTGAAATTCATAACTTTTATTGATTGATTTATTGTGTCAACTTCTATCCAGGGTGACCGTGGAAAGGCACCCACTGTGCCTTAGTAGGTAAATGTTAAATACAGTAACAACTTATGACTACAACAACTAAATTTCTGAATTTTTTTTTTTTTTTTTTTCTGATATTACTGCAATATTTCATTTTTTTTAATGTTACAGGTGAATTTCATAACTGTGATCGATTTATTTCATAACTAAAATCACGTACTACATCTGTCCAGGGTGACCATGGAAAGGTACCCGCTATGACTCAACAGGTAATTGTTAAATATAGTAACAACTTATGTCTACAACAACTAAATTTCTGAAATTTTGTTATTTTTTTCTGATATTACTCCAATATTTCATTTTTTAAATGTTACAAGTGAATTTCATAACTTTTGTTGATTGGTTTATTGTGTCAACTTCTGTCCAGGGTGACCATGTCTGAAAATCACCTGCTACATATGTCTAGGGTGATCGTGGAAAGGCACCTGTTGTGCCTCAACAGGTAAATGATAAATACAGTAATAACTTATGACTACAATAACTAAATTTCTCAAATGTTAAAGTTCATCTCATTAATTTTATTCATAAATGTATTGTGTCATGGTCAATGTGGGAAGGATCCCACTGAGGATATTGATGAGGATGAAATATTTTTTTCCACTGACCCAATGACAATTGTCATGAATTCCTTGAAGAAGGCTAACATAGAATATCTAGGTTTTCTTAGCAAAAGAACCATGCCACATGAGGATAGGGAAAGAATTGTAGAGTTGCAAAATACAATAATTAACTTAGGGGTAAGTGGCATCTTCACATATTTTTATCAACTATGACAATTTCATATCCGTTTTTTTGTTTTATATTTTCTATATGATCTGATAAAGTAAAGTTTTTTGTTTGTAGGATTTTTTAAACCCCATGTGTCGGGAACCTGCCGATCTTGCAACTGCTATAGGTAGCAGTGATGGTCCAATGCAAAAAAAATATCGACATAGAAAAGTTAAAGTGAGGCTTTTTGAGCCTCTTGAGGTTCCCTCGAATCCATTGATGAGCACAATGATTTTGACCAGCATGACACACCAGAGCATGATGAGCCGGAGCCTGGGACTCCACATGACTCCTAAGAGGAAGGTATTGTAGATGGAGAGGAAACTATTTTGCATGGAGAAAAATGAATTAAAAGCGTTGGATCACAAGATGTCACCTTTATGGTGGATGAGGCATCTGTTCCGATCAAGATTCAAAAGATTGCAGGTAATTGTTAATTAATTAATTCATTTTTTTCATGAAATTGAAATGGACATTCGTTGAGATTATTATAAATTAATGGATAACACATTTCTGCAGGAAACAATGTTTTCTATAGAAACTTAAATGAAAAAGCATTGGAGTTGGTTGGCCCCACCATTCACACACGATGGAATGGCCAAGATAGTAAAAATAAATATGATTTAATAGACCACATGGTAAACTTGTTCAACAACACTTTCAACAAGAAAGTGGTTACAAAGTTAGTCGGCGAGAATTTAAAATATACCAGGGCTCAGTATGGGGAGAAATTGTAGTTAGACCTCAATCATGAACGACCTCCCATGGTTCCAGAGAAAGAGTGGAAGGCGCTAATAGAGGATGCAAAGGAGAACTTGTTTAAAAAATAAGGAATACATCCACGGGTTGGTCAAGCAAGGTACAACACATGTCATATTATCAGTGAAATATGATCATTTATGTTTTTCTTTTCTGTTTTAAGTAACAATTCCAATATCTAATTTTTTTCAAAAATTCCATATGTAGGCAGACACCTCCAAAGCAACCAAGGCCAGAGTGGAAAAACACGACCAACATAAACTAGGCCAGGGTGGCTATGGAAACCTAAAATATCGAATAGTAAGATTTAAATGATTAACTGTGGTTAATATTTATTTAACAGTAGCGAACAAATATATGTTTTTGTTATTGGTATTTTTAATGGTGTTATGCATTGCAGTTAAATATGTTCAACACTTCTACGACTGAGGAGGACCTAAATATTGGTTACAAGCATGGTTTTAAAAGTGTGATTGGATATAGAAACATCTTGGGTCAGACTCCTATTTCCCCAGCCACGCAGGTAAATCAAATGAATAAGGAAACCACATTAGCATGCTTGTAAAGTCTATTCAAATTTTATTATATCACCCTTAACTAAGTATTTATGTTTTTTTCCAAGCAACAATGCTACCGCAGTAGTGAATCTAGCGATATTCAGCAGACACCATGTCATACAAGGGTGCACATGTCCAATGATAGTGTAGAGTAGAGTACCCATTCCGGTATGTATGCTTCAGAATTAGAAATATTTATTATGATTGTAGATATTTATTTCCTGACTTATACTTATATATTATCTTCTCAAAATTGAAGAGCATGTAGCTTAGGAGGGTGAACTGTGAGAGGAACCAAGTGGACAAGAAATTAACGCACCAACTGTTACAACTACACATACAGGTAAAGAGCAATAGTGTAATTAATGTTAATCAAAATAATGAATTAGTTATTTCAATTATATTTCAACATATCGATACTTATATATTATCTTCTCAAAATTGAAGAGCATGTAGCTCAAGAGGGTGAACTACGAGAGGAACCAAGTGGACAAGAAACTAACACACCAATTGTCATAGCTACACATACAGGTAAAGAGAAATAGTGTAATGTTAATCAAAATAATTAATTAGTTATTGCAATTATATTTCAACATATCGATATGATCATTTTCATTGTTGCAGTTCATGACACTGAAAAAATGCCTCGACGCCCTTCTCAGCGACGTACCATAAGTATGGTACATGAGCGCACACAAACAATAGAAGGACAGAGCACACGAAATACAATGTCCTTGGATGATTATGATACCCCAATTGTCAATTTTATGAATGTGAAAAAACATAAATCAAAGAAAAATTAGATGTATAAATTCATGACTCGTATTTGGATGTTTATCGATGTTTATATGTTCATATGCTTCAATTATTTTATGTTCATATGTTTTTATGACTATCCTAGTTATGCATGAATTTCTATATATTTTCTATATAAAGAAAATCATTTGTTGGGTATGGGGAATTGAGAGCGATGTGGGGGGGGAGGGGCCATATGAGCTTCCACCTTCACATGGTTGGACCTGTTCAGTAGAGAATAACCTATTCTCAAAACAAAGATAAGCTCATTAATGTATGCGACCACTTAATTTTTTTCTATAGTATTTTACATAGCTAAATGCATGTTTATTTTCTTATTAATTATTTACTCATATAAAGAATTTGTCTTTTATGATTCATGCAGGTCTTGGTGATAGAAATGCATCTTGTGGACAAATATTATCAAGTTGTATGGGATAATGGATCTGGAAAAAGGACAATGAAAAGGTAAGGGTTTTGATGTGCTTTTAAAGTAGGCTTTATACTAGTAAAAGTTCACAATCCTCATGAAAGGATACAATTGCATTTTTGGTAGACAAGCATCAATTGTTTTAACAAAGTATGAATCATAGACTATGGGAAAAACCTTTTTTTGTATTCTTACATTGACCAGTACAACTATAACAGATTTTTAGTACAGAATCTTAACCACACACACACACACACATATGAACCCTAAGTAAACAAATGATAGAAGATAAAGGGAGAATATGTACTGATAGGAGTGAATGAAGATAATAATATGAATAATGGAATGGAGATTGCACTCTAGCCTTGAATAGAATGATACTTTCATCCAACATGTCTCATTGTAATGTATGTTGTGATAGTTGTGTCTTCTTACTATAATGTATGTTTCTATGAAAATCATGGGATTCTTAGAGCACCACCTATCATTCATGATACAACACATAGTAGTCAAGAATCCCATCCATTGCTAATTGTTGGGCTCTAAAGATGTCCTAAAAACAACCTTTGTTTAACATTAATTTATCAACCTGAGGATTCGTCTTCAATTTCAAGAATATCAACAAAGTCTATGCAGATAGCTCGTAGAGGCTAAAATTGCGTAGCAAATCCGAGTTTATCAACAATCAATCTCCTCACACATTCATTAAGTTTCTAAATCTAAGATCCTACTGAACAAGATTGAAATCTGATCTATAATGTGCTATGAATTGAAGGCATGAATTAAATTTCTGAATTGATCTAATTAAGGGACAAGAATTGAATCTAATATTAAAGGCATGAATTGATCTAATTAAGAAACATGAATTGGATCTATAAAAACAAGCTAACCTATTGATGACTATCTAATATGTTGGGAAGAAATAACTGAATATTGTAAGTTTAGACGTAACATCAATTGAAAAACAAATGATAACTAAGTAGAAGGAACAACAAATACTAATTAAGTGAAAGAAACAACAAATGCCAATTTAACAGAAAGGAACAACAATTGCTAATTTAATTGAAAGGAACAACGCATGTGAAAATGAGAGGAACTATCAAGCAGTAAACTACATCAATTGGAATCTGGAATAGCAATCGACAACATTCAAAGGAAAGCATCTATCTTCTACAAGCAAACAGTATCAAAACATTAACACGCTTATGCATTATCGTAACGATGATAAAAAGGATTTAAAGTTCGAAAAAGAAATCAAACTGATAAAATGAAGATTAAGACAATAACTCCTTCAGACTGGTCCCTCGGTCCTCACAAGCACTTCTACTAGGAACTCAGTATACAAAAATGATGGAAACGCTCAAAATCTTTATTAATTCCATAATTGAGACAACATTTACAGAAACTGTTTGCACAGAGTAATTATGAATTATGAATGCTTAGATACAATTCTTCGATTATTCTTTCCAGGATTCACTACTCTTTATATATTACAAAATATGGGTAAATAAAGCTATCCTAAGGATCGAGAGATCCTCGGGATCGCTATTACTATTTTTGAAGTTTACAAAATAGAGAACTAATCTCTCTTAAAACTTCTTTACGCTCCATATATTTAGCCTCCAATAGCTTGCGCGTCTTTGAAATCTCTTTTTCTATCATGAGTTTACCAAGATTTACCCATTCCTGTAACATAATCAAACAATTCCAACCATATTTTAGAATTTATGAACTTCAACTCAATGATAGTTCTAGAAGACATTTTAGTCATTTCCTATCCTATTTTATTCCTAAGTAACATAAAATTCAGTCAATATGATTTCATAAATCATGGAAATGAGGAGAATATATGTACCTTTTCATAACCCAACATACCCCCCAAACTATCCTTCTTGCATGTCCTCATGCAAGCTAAGTTCTTACATGCAAAGAAGTGATGCTGTAAGGAGGAAAAGTTGGTTCACCAGGTGCCCTGAACCCATTCTTTCTTCTGAGTTCACCAAAAGCAATGTCTTCCCTCTTTTTATTAATTTGATAATCTCTTTGGTAATCCTCTGGGGGAAACCAGATAAGAGGGGGATTATATCTACACCCAATCCAGACAGGTCCTTCCTCCTAGATCATTTTGGCATATCTTTCTATTCTGAAGGTGGCTTCAAAGAAGTTCTTGAAACCGAAGGGCTCTCTAACTCTTACTTCAACTGGGGAGACATCCCATCTTAACTTGGAGCCAACAAGAGCTTCTTCTTTGAGTTCCCTAAAATATGTTATGCCTGATCATATAACCTGTTGATGAATAGGACCTAAATAAATTTTCACTCCTTTCCTTTTCATGAATGTCCTATGTCGCATGATAGATGGAAAAGACTCTGGTGGTTCCCCCTTGACCCAGAGATATAACCCATTTTATCTCTTCATGAAATGTTTGTGGGCCTTAGCCCACCTGACTTGATTTTTAGTGAAGGATAGGAATGATTGCAATTGGATGTCCCCAATAAAGGGATCAAGATTATCTCTATTGTTGTCTTCCAAAATGAAATTATGGAAGTACAGTTCACACAATAAATATTGTACTTTCTCTTCCTGCTCCCTAAAACAAGACACAAACTCAGAGATAGTGGTGAATTTAATCGGTTTACCTGCTCGAATAGATTTCACCCTCAAAAACAAGTAGCGTTATAATAAAAACAAAGTATAATTGGTAGCATGAGCTCTACAATCTATTTCATCTGTGTAGATATCACAAATCGCTTTGATTTGCTCCAAATATTTTTCCAGTTGACCTTGTACCTTCTTTGTCTTCCCTTGAGCCTTAGTCAACTCAGCATACGTCTCATTTTTTGTGGCTGACATGGTTTTGAGTTGTTTAAAAACTCTTTGGTGCTCTGTCATGGTCACCATTTCATATTTGGTCTGGGTCAAGGCATGTTGGGCTTGTACCAGTTCTGCTTCTAGTCTTTCAATGATAGCACTCTGATCCTAAAACTGAGATACCTCTTCAGTCTGACAGGTTGCTTCATTCATTACTGGAATTACTGTCTGAATTTCTGCATCTGTGGTCTCTAGAGGAGTGGGAATTACTTCCTTAGGTTGAGCAATTGTTCCTCCTAGAATTTCTAGTTGAGCCTCTATTTCATATGCTCCCAAAGGAATTTCCTCTTCATTTTGAATAACTACCCCTTCTTTTGTTGTAGTCTCAGTCTAAAGTTCCATTTCTATCGTTTCTTCAAGGATATGCAGCTCTGTCTGTGTTCCTACAAAACTCGTTTGGACTGCCCTCCTAAGAACAGGGTTCCTTCCCTGTGCTCTATGTCTTTTGGTCTTCTTTCTTTCATGGATCTTATCATCTTTCTCTAGTTTTTTTCTTAATTCCTTGATAATTTCCTTAAGCTTGCCAACTTTCTTCTTTAAAACTTTAATCTTTTTAACCCTTCTCTTCAACAACTTCTTCTTGCATTTTAACTTTCTAATTTTGTTGTGCATTTTGCCTGATCTCTGTTTCTGTGAGCTGTCAGGATTTTCCTCACCTTGATCTGTCAATAGTGTCTCTTCTGCTTTCCCTACCAGGGTATTTATCTCAATATAAGTTTCTGCTTTTGATGTATCATCTGGTAGTGACATCTCAGTGTTAGGTAAATCTTCAATCGGGTTCGAAGGAGAGGTTGGCGCGTGGTTTTCTTCTGGCCTGTTTGTGTCTCTGCTAATTGAGGTCCCTAAACTCCCTAAAACATGAGCTATATCTACCTCATATATTTTCAAAAATTGTTCTGTGAGGTGTCCCAATGCTGGTTGGGTATCTTCCTGACTGTTTCCTTGTGGTGATTATTCTGTCTGCTCAATTCCCTGAACATATCCCTATAAGGGTTTCTCTCTTATGTCCTGAATTTCTTCAGGTTGTTCTATTGTATCCTAATTTTCTTCAGGTTGTTCTGTTGTATCCTGAATTTCTTCATGATGTCTTATTCATTTGCTTCTTATTTTCCCTTCAATGGGAGCCTTAGGAGCAGCCATTTCTCTTTTTCTCTTCCTCGTTGATGCCTTTGCTTGTGAGGTATGAGTCTCTACAAATTGGATGGGGTCTGCCTCGACTTTAGGTTGAGGAGGTAGAGCTTCCATTTAGGCAGTATGTTCCCCTTCCTGTGCTACTTCAATTCCCTAGGTTAGGTCTTCATTTTGTGATTCAGGTTGCTATAATTGTAAGGGCCTATTGGCCTCAATAATATCCCCCTAGGTCATTTGATTTTTACTTAGGGCCTTATTTACTATCAGTTTTACCAATCCATGGTGGTTGTTGATAGTAACGGGATCTTTTGCCTTCTGGGTTCTTATGGTGACCTCATGTAACATAGCATTTAGAAAAAATGGTAAATTGATTACTAACCGTTGTTTGAGAACAACTAGTAGTTTGAGGTGGCATGGGCGGATCACATCATATCTTCCATCGCAGGTGATATACCTCTGTATGACACCTATCAGTTCTTTCCAGGGTTCGCTGAGAGTGTTGGGGTTAGTTACCTTTCCCTTTTTATCCAATTCCTCTCCAGGGTCTACAAAGGATTCTACATCTTCTTTAAGCACTATATATCTTCCATAATATTGTATTCCTATGTTAGGAAGGCCCATAACCTCTTCTACGATTCCCTGAGTGATTGGAATTCGTATATCTCGAACCATGGAGGTTTCTCCCTGCAATTTCTGAAAGAATTCTATCGCGATGTCTGTATCGTATCCCTACAACAGATTGAAGTACTCCATCCACCCCAAATGGTGTAGGATTTCTCTTGCATGCTTAGCTACCTGTAAGAGTGTTGGTTCTTGTCGCACACTTTGGCCTCCCATATTCTGTAAGCAGGTGAGGATGCCTAATGTTCCTTGCTACAACTTAACGCAACCAGATTTTTGAAAACAACTGACATAGAAAATATAGAACAACATTGTGTGTATATAGAAAAATGTGCATTTTCCTAATTACTGCATTCATTGAAATCTATCAGTAAATGTGTCAAGCATCTACCCCCCATAAATGGAAAGTTCGACCATGACCGTCAAACGTATCAGTGTAATAATGGCGGGGAGTGACTGTGAGGTGCGATTGCTATGTCGTCATCGTCGCTGGAAAAGACAATCATTAATAACTTCCAATCAAGCACTTTAACAGTACTAACAATAATCATCACTTTGTGTGGGGAATTTGAATTATTGTACCCATGGTAGAAACCGTTTGAGGAAAAGGATTCCAAATGATTTTAAATTTGTTCACATGTTAAAATTTTCCACAAATCATAACGTTGTTACTCTCCCCTTTTTTTTATTAGATATATCTAGAATGATAGCCTCAATGTTTAGAAAAGGAAATCTAAAAACACACTAAAACTTGGCGTATTTAAGGTATACTAAGATACCACAGGCAGAGCCACTGCTGCCAGCAGGTGTCCATAGCCTCGATAGGGTTTCCTTTTAACCCATAGATGAGCTCGTATCCTTAATAAATGGCTTGAATTGTCTTTTCCAAAGAATACCGTTATCCTGGTTTGGTAGCCAGACGATGATAATTCCACTCACTAGATTGTAACCTAAGTGAACAAGTCGACTCGTGATGAGATCTCTTGTCCTTTGACAAAGAAATGCCAAAGGCCACATGTCTAACTTATACCCTTATACAAGAGATCAACAATCAGAACAACAATCATTCTTTTTAAAAGGAACAACAAAGGAGCCACAATAAGAAAAAAATCGTGAAAGGAACAGCAAAGGAACAACAATCGTTCTTTTGAAAAGGAACGACAATCATTTCGTTTTGAAACAACAATTGTACGAAGGTAATAGCAGTCATTCTTTTCAAAGGAATGACAATCATTTCGTTTTGAGTGAAAAATATTACGTATGAAGGGAACAACAGTCGTTATTTTCAAAGGAACGACAATCGTTTCGTTTTGAGTGAACAACAGCGATGATCACCCATCTAATTAAGTGATTAAAACTCCCACAAGAATTTTTTTTCAATGAATCTATAATTTATTAGTCATGAACTAAATTCATTCAATTACTATGGGTAAGTTTATGCAATAATCAAAGTATTAGATGGTCTATAAGCATGTTCATTTTCTTGTAAAAACAAGGGTTATACTTGTTGAGTTTTTGCAATGCAGGATAAAGGTAAAGAACAAAAAAGAGTGTTTAATTATAATCATTATAGTCATCTTTTCTGGTTTGTATTTTCTCAAATGACTTTCCTAAAAAAAAAAGAGCTAAAAACGCAATCAAATTTGTAAAGAAAACTATATACAATATATACACTAAAAAAAATTCATCATTTATGGAGTTGAGGATGTTGAGTTACCTTCCCAGCCAGTCAAAATCTAAACGGTAGGGTCCTTACTTACTTCTTGGCAGAAGGATTATTTTGAAGGCGGCTGATGGTAAAGTCATAGCCAGTGTCCATTGACCAAAAAGGGAGACCTAGACCCATTGATGATAATTAAAGTGGCAGTGCCATTATCATGAACTTCATGAATTTCATATGGTCCCAACCACCTTGTCTGTAATTTTCCAAGAAAATCCTGAAATTTGGAATCATAGAGGAGTGCCCAACCACCTTTCTGGAAGGATTTCTTCTTGATATGTATATTTTCATGTATATATATTTTTTTTAAACTTAAAGGAAGCGTGGCAATATCGACGATAGTTCGTCGCAAGGAAAGGATTTTTTTTGAACAAGCGTGGCAATAGAGACAAAAGTTCATCGCACTTTTACACAGTTTTACGTCGCACATATAGCATCTGCGTCATAAGTTTTGTCTCTACCAAATGTTTTTGTCACTATTGCCATGCTTTTTCATCGCAACTTTCCACAGTTTTGTGTCACACGTATGGTATCTGTGTCGTAATATGTTGGTAAGTTTTTTACCTTGGCATAGTTTTTCGTCCCTATTGCGATGAAGTTTCGTCGCAATTGCCATGATTTATGATGATGACACATGGAGGGATACTTTTTTCGTTGTTTCCACGAACACCTGGTTCGTGGATATAGCGACGAAAAATAGTCTTTTCTTTCATGGAAAGTGCAACAGATATGTGTGCCAATAGCGACTAAAAACCATGGCAAATTTGGTCATATGTATTAGTGTGTAGATTTTAACCTTGTACAATTATTTACTACAAACATATTTTCAATAAAAGAATAGAAAATATACAATGGCAAATACACACATTACAAATATATTTTTCCCCTAGAAACCCAAACCGGGAAAACTAACATATTCTATATTCATTCACATCAGACATTGTTTATATTACAATATACATATAGGATCCAACGACATCCAAAACCCTAACCCAGTGACCTGGATTAGTCAAAAACCCTAATTCCTTAACCATAAATAGAAAACCATTGGGGAAAAAACCATGTGTTGAAAAACCGCCCAACAATGGACATGAAAATCGAGGTGACACGAAAAACAAGGAAAAAATGAGACATGTTTCTCGAGTAAAAAAAAGTGCAAATAATATAACACATACCCAACAATTTTCCATAGTTAAAATAATCCCTAGCCTACTATCACCCATAATTAGCCTCCATAGAATCCATTAAGGCCACAATGTTGAATAATATCTTATCAACACATGATTAGGCTCAATCCATCCTTATTTAGCTTGTTTTGGGACAATAATCTCTAGGCCTTATAGAAGGAAAAATTGAGATTATTTTTAAGTTATAAAACCCTTCAATATCAACATTCTCTATGTCAACACTGATCAATTCAATTTTCATGAGAAGGGGACCCAGTTTCAAAAAATGTCAAAATTGGCCCCTTTCATGAGTCACTAGACAAAATTCACATGAGCAATATCTTTCATAGAAAACAAAATGATTTTTTTCACTGTAAAAGAAATATAGTGGTTGTAAATTATAGGTATTAGTATAATCTTTCCAATGAGTTTTCATTTTCCTAATTTTGAATCCATGTGATTAGTCTATGATGAAGGGTGCATGTTGCACACCTTCTAAATGGCCAAATTTCATAGTTGTGATTTTCTCATCAATTTTTGTTTTAAAATATAACTCGAAAGGAAAATAAGGCTTGTAAGTGAAGTAGGGAAGTCTCGTTGAACCTATTCTTATACTGAGAAGGGCGGTGAATTAGTATAAGATAATTTTTAATTTAATTGAGAATTCATCAATAATTCAATAACTTTAAAATTTTTAATTCATGTAAATTCAAATCACGGTACACGGAGTTTAAATTGGAAACCCTTGCAGGAGAAAACCATAAACAATAACATTTATAAATGTCTGTAGGAACCAGCGTACTATTAAAAATATAATAGGAACCAACCTACTAGAGACACCAATCTCCTTAGTTGATCACCAACTTAGCAAGATATTATGTAGGCACTATTACCCCCCATGCCTAGGGGTAACTAGAGGATATCATGTCTTATGTCCCACAATGGAGACAAGAATCCCAACCATGATGGTGATAATCATGTCCACATATGGTAGCCCAGGAACCTCCCTCGTTATCCTCTACAGCTACAGATCAACCAAGGTCATCACATCCAATAAATCCAGTGTATAGGAGATCGTAAGATAGTTTCACCATGAGGTATGCTAGTCCTTCTTTCATGTGAAGTGTTGTGTTTAATTTCTTGGGAATGTATATGAGGATCTTTAGTTGAAGTTGGATAATGGATCATTTTCTTTGGAAATTGTGTTTGTTGTCTTGTTTCACCTTGGTGGTCATATTATGTTCCCTACTCCTGTGTTGTCACTGCCCAAGAAAAAGGGGTACTACTGGGGGGCCCTCACAAGGGTAACATTTCGTTCCCCACCATAGTTAACACTTTTAATCCTAGACCCTCTCATAGTGTATCGAACTTCAGTAATGGGTCATGGTGTATCGAACTTTAGTTTGATGCTACTACTACATATGTATATGTTATAAATGATAAAGGACACCATAAAATCCATAGGCCATCTTGAGCTCTACCCCCTCTAATGGTAATCGTACATGTCCTGATGTGAATGAATGCACAATTATAAAGGACCGTAACTTGGTAAGAAAATGAAGGAACAAAGATTGAAACATGTAAAAGGGACTTGCAAATAATAACTCGGTATCAAAATGAAATTAAGGGGTTCAGAAAGAAAAAAGTACCAAGGAAAGGGTATCTCAAGTAGCAAGTGCTCCCTCTACAGAGGAATTCATAGAAATGGATTTCATGACACCATAAACCATGAAGTAATCCCTAATTCATATCACTATCACACTTATTCTTGAAGGGTTTCTTTATTTCATGTTTCCCTTGATACCCATCCCTCTACCTAGGTCTTTTATTTCCTATCTAGGTTGGCACACCTAATAGGGTTGGATGAAGGCCCTCTCATATTTAAACTTGTCAACTCACATGAGGTCTTGGGATGATGTGATGCTTGAAGGTGATACTGAGGTGAATTGTTTACATGGATTATATATTGAGTAACATATTACTTTGCATGATTTAAGGACTAACATCTCTTATGAACATTGGTTTACCTTGTCTTATACTTTACTTTATTTTGGATGGTCCTAACATGGTTCTTTGAGGGACGTCCTGGGTTTTCACCTAGAACATTGTGCCTTTATTGCAGGACTTTGACTCGTGTGCCATGAAGCAGTGAGTCATCTAGTGACTCACCACCTTCCGACATGAGCTCTCAAATCCTTATAACCTTGGATGATGGATAGAGGGGATTGGTTTGATAAAATTTGGTCATGATGGCACACAAACAGGTTGAAATCCCATAGGCTAGGAAAAGCACCATAGGGCTTATTATTCACTAGATCAGGGACTTTGCAATAGAATACATCTAGACACAAAGAATATATGAGATGCAGCTCCCTCCATCCTGTACATGGTTCCCTAAACCATTAATTTCTCCCTCCATTTGATCATGATGTCATCTTCTAGGGTTTTATGGAATTAGGGTTTGATGGAAACTTGGGGTACCAGAGATGATTTGGATTGACCATGGTGAGGAGACACGTCACTGCCATTTACTCCACCTTGGGATGTTCCCACATAACCTTTGGAGGCCCTCTCTTAGTTTTGGAAGGCTTGACATCACCACATGTGTGGCACTTTTGATGGCATATTTGCATTTTGTTATTGTTGGAAGATTGATTGTTGTCATTGATGTCAACCCTAGTCATGGGTTTTGGACCGCAAGATTGATAAAGGTATTTGGAAATGAAGGAAAATGCACATGCATATACAACACCCATGAATGGATAGTATACATCATGTTGTTTCTAGTGGTATGTGGCATGTCACATGGATCCTCACGGTTGAGGAGAAATGAATTTTTGAAGATGACAAAGTGAATTAAAAAAGGAAGTACATGTAGGCCCTGAAAATAATTAAAGAAAATAATTACAAAATAAGAAAGTGGCAGGTCGGCCCTAATGTTAAAAGGAAGTGACATAAATGGTATAAATAAATATCATTATACATTCATTTGATATAATTCGAATTTCAGAGGGAATAAGAAGTAAAAGAAGGCCGGATTTCAAGGGAGGATGAAGTCTTTTGGTGATGTGTTCTAAGGTATGTTATTTTCAGGTCATCTTACCATTTTTGCTATAACTTTTTTTCTAGAATGATTTAGATGGTGAAATCACTATGGTATTGAGAAGACATATCAAGGTACCTCTGGTAAAAATTTCAGCTCTTGATTCGCTATAATTATGGAGATACACTCTGTGGAATATAGGGTTTGTGACCAGTCCTGAAACTAGTCAATA
>ML821634.1:58056-76622 GCA_009831015.1 Picea engelmannii
GTTTATCCCTCCCTTTACATTTAGAAGTTGTAGCTACCTTTGGAAGTCATTACTTCCCTTGAACAAAAACTATTGATTATTTCTCATATATTGTGCATGGTGTATTGTGGTGTATTGGTGTAACTCTTATACTATTGTTCATTACTCATTGGATATAAATGAATGGTTTAAGTATAAGTTGAAAAAGGTTTTTAAAGTGTACTTGATACTGATTCACCCCCCTCTCAGTATCAACAGTTATTTTGTATAGGTTAAAGGAGTGGTCAACCCCGCTTATAATTCAAATGTTTTATGTTGTATAAAAAAATTGCTAAGCTCGGGCTCATATATAAAGGTTGGCACTCATTTTCATTTGGATCATCACAATTCCTCACTCATTGTGGGGTAACAATTCTAAAGTTTCGTTATTTCATCTTTCTTAATATTTTTCTCTCATGTGCTATGTTTGAAGGAGGATCTTTGTGGATGGTTTCCTCATTAAGATGGATATTTTCTATAATTAGGGTTTCATGCTCTTGATTCTTAGATGAAGTTCGTAATTTTATACAATTCTATTGTCTCTTGTTAATGTAATGGTAAATTTATACCTTGTTGCAAGTAATATTATTTTTTTTGAAACCCTAAGAGGTATACATAACTGCTTATCTTCCTCACAAAGTTTTATTTGTCTAAGTTTGTGAAACATCCTTGTTAGGGTTAAAATATTAAGGCCCAAAAGTGCTTGCACTTTAGGGTTTTAACCCTAGACATTTGATCCTTTACCTATTTCAAGCTTAAAAATGGAAAACGACACCTATGTTAGATAATCCAAAATACAATTATCATAGTTTATAAAGTTAGAATAAAAAGATTATTAATTTAGAATATTCATGGCATTGTTACTCGGCATTTCCGTATACATCAAAAGAGAGGTGAAACTAGCATGAACAACATTGCCTCTATCTTTGCATGTTGAATCGTGCGCTGAAATTACTCAGAAATTACACAGAAATTAATGGCCGAAATTACTCAGAAATTACACAGCGTTTTAATGGCAGAAGATTGATCTTTTAAAACAAGAAATTACTATGCCAGAAACTAATTTGCCAAGAACAAATTTGTCAAGTTTCAGGATTTGCAATTTGCAAAAATCAATTTTTCTGAGTCTAATGAGTGAAATCTGAAAATAAAAACAATTTATTTCCCTTTTTTAAAAAAATTTGAACAATAACTGACCGATTTACTGGCAGAGTATGTGTCGACTATCCTTGGTCTGTAACGCTGGGATCTCTTCATCAGATCAACTAATCTCTTCTTCAGTTCAGCAACATTATTGTAGCTCTGATACCACAATAATGGCCGAAGTGTCCTTAGACACACAATTTTATTAAATACGAAAAGAATCTAGGGCTCAAAAGTGTTTGCACCCTAGGTACCTTCTTCCTCAAAGTCTAAATCCTAAGGCCCAAACATTCTTGCACCTAGGGATTTAGATTCTACATCTTTTTGTTTCACCTAGATCAATCTTCAAGTTTAATGCATTTGAGACTCCATAGGCCCTAAAAGGACAACGACACTGATATAAGTGTGTTATTGTGGCTATATTAGTTATTAAAATCACTCTTCTCAATCTCTCAAACATCCTACTAAATTTCTAACCCTAACCCTAGAAAAAATTGGGTATGTCTTGTTGTTGTTATAAAAAAATTCTACAACCACTAAAAATTACATTAGATTGTTTCTTACACCTATCTAAAAGTGACTAAACTTGTTCAAAATCTTCCTCGAGCAATTGGATAATAATCTATTGGTTTAATGCTTACTTTTCATGATCAATTGTTATGTTTCTGAACATTATTTCTTGTTGTTGCTGCAAATCCTTTATTGTTGTTATATAACTTTTTACTGTTGTAATTTGCAATAGCCATAGGAATTTTAATTTTCTACTCTCTAAATAGGTCATTATTGCATGCTTTATCTTGGTAATTGTCAATATATGCTACAAATTGTTCATTGTTTCGAACAGGTACAACAATTACCTTGAAACTTATCCTTTCCTTCCTAGACCTAGACAACTGACATGTGATCAAGAAAAGGGGTGTTAGGCTTGGCTATTTATTTTTATTCAATCCCTTGAGGTCACCAGGGAACCCTCCCTTGTGGTGGACCTCTTCATCACTAAAACAAGGGAAGCTTCTACTCAAGTGACAGTGGTAGTTTCGTATTTAGCTACAGAAGATTTAGGTATCTTTTGGAGGGATTTGTATAAGTATAAACCCTATGATAACATTTTGGAATCATTTTTGGGGAGAATTGAGTCATTATCCTCACGAAATTTCTTTGGTAAACTTATCATGAATCCATTATCTCATTAAAATTTTTACATGGAGACTTCACTGAGGTTAGAATCTGTTAAGCCCTAAATAGTGGCACATTACCCCTTAATTAGGGCATATTGCATTAGTCATTTTATTTTATTTATGTCATATGGGGTCCATTAGTTGTAATTGTGCCTCCTATTCTCCTATATATACCAAGGAGACCTTTTCATTTGGAATCATCTTGTATTTGTAAATTTACATGGTGTATAAGGAGGTTGCCCCCTCGAAGAGGCTTATTATCTAAAATTGTATCTTTTTCAAGGGGTTGAGTACTTATTCTGAGGTTTTTTTATGCTATTTTTATATTTGGTTCTTAATATTTGGTATCATAGCTCAAGGTCTTGGGGTTTTGTTGTTACATATGAGACACCTTGGAATTTTCACTATAGATTTTGTTCTACAACATTACAGAAGGAACCCCTTTGAGGATATTTAGTATACGGATCAAGGTACATGGGGTTCCAATTTCATCTCTAGAAGCCTTATACTTACGTATATATAGCCTATGTAATATAGGGTTCGGGTATCATCCTGAATTTGGTCATCGCGGAATTTTCGCTATAAAACAATTTCTGTAACATTCCAGACCCTAAAATCTGGAGGATATTCATAGAAATTATCAAGGTAAATGTGATAAAAATTTCAGATTTTGGTTCATCCTAATTTTGTATATACACCCTGTGCAAGATAGGGTATCTAACTATTCATATTGACTAGTCTCAAACAAGGCCTTCGGCTAAAACATTGATATTTTCTTTAGTGAGTATCCAAATAAAGTGAGACGAGTTGAATTGGACAAGTAAAAGTTTCAGAATCAAATATCATATATTTTGATCTTTGCATGCTTTACAAGTACGCTCTCCTGGAAGGGACAAAAATCAACAAGGTGTGAGAAATTTACCATAAATTCCACTTAGCACATTCAATTTTAATTAGACCTATGGAATTGCAGAGAAGATGTATTAGAGAACTACAAAAAGAAATTTTCAGACCTAGAAGGGCCAAAATTTTGGAGATACAGCAGAAGAAATATCGTATAGAAAAACCACCTCAAAATCAAGGTTTAAAAGTGATACTTGGCCAACATGCCATCAAAAAAGGGAACTTATACATCAATTAAGCCTCTAGATAGTCCTACTTGGACTCTTGATGAAGGTGAATAAATGTGCAGGGACAAAAATGATTTACAAAATAAGACAATAACAAAAGATGAACTACAAGGGATGATGGATTCAACTAAAGCTAAGTTGGAGGAAATAAATACTAGATTGATAGTTTTAAAAGGGATATCATGGAAGGATTTAAAAATTTCCTAATAGAGAGGACACCTGAAAGTGAAAATGTATCCCATGAAATTCATGATAAGGACACAAGGAAGATGAATGAATAATGGAGAAACTCCAACTTTGGGGTGAGGACCAACCACTTTCCTAAGATCAATATGAGGAATTTTGATGGCAAGGATCCATTCACATGGATACTTCAGATGGAGCAATTCTTTGATCTACATGATGTGCCACATACACAAAAGGTACAAATTGCTTCTTTATATTTAGAACCCGATCAATTTGTCTGGTATCGATGTCTTTTTTCTCGCAAATCACTCGTCACTTGGACAATTTTCACAAAAGAAATGATATCACACTATGAGGATACAAGGAGCAATACCTTCTTTAGCTAATTGATAAATCTCAAGAAAAAGGGTTTAGTTGTAGAGCACATTGAGAACTTCCAAAGATTGAATATAAAGGTAACAGATATTCCAAATGAGCACCTGATTGATGTATTCATAGGAACTTTAAAGGATAACATTCAACGTGAGGTTCTCCTTTGGGAACCCAAATCATTGGAGAATGCATTCAGGGTGGCGAGAAATGTTGAAAGTAAAAATATGGATATGGCTACTATAAGGATCACTCCTAACATCTATAGAGAGAATAATGTTCCTTCTTCTATAACACCTCAAACTACAAGGTTGACACCTCAACAATTAGAGGAAATAAAACCAAAAGGTGTGTTCTTTAATTGTGACAAAAAGTACAGTAAGGGACATAAGTGTGGTGAGAAGAAATTATTCTACATAGATTGTGAAGAGGAAGAAGAACAAGAGCCATCTCAAGATGAAAACGTAGAAGATATTTCTTCTGAAGAGTTGACTCCCGCGATATCATGTCATGTATTGGTTGGTATTATCACTCCTCAAACCCTCAAGATCGAAGGATATATCATCAAGAAAAAGATAATAGTCCTAATTGATTTTAGTAGTACTCATAATTTCATTCACTATAAATTAGCCAAAGCTCTCAATTGCTTTATATATCTAATGCCAATGTTTAAAGTAATGATTGTATATGGAGGTACTATCAATTGCTCAAGAAAATGAAATAATATCAATCTTAGTATGGGGGAATATGTAATGAATAGTCCAATTATTGCTATACCCATGGGTGTTGTTGATTGCGTACTAGGAGTCTAATGGTTACAATTATTAGGAACAGTGGCCTTTAATTTTCAAGAACTTTTCATGAACTTTTCATTGGAAGGAAAATAAATTGAGTTAAGGGGTATCATAGGGAAACCCAATAAGGTGATAAGATCTAATGGAATGACAAAATTATTGAAAAAGTGGCATTAGGGTGTAATTGTAAAACTATGCTCACTAGATGTTCAAACAACTAACCCATATATTCCCCTAGCTATCCAAGGGATCATTGATAATCATTCCAAATTATTTGAGGATATTCCCAAAGGTCTTCCACCCACTCAAAATCATGATCATGTTATTAACCTAATTCTTGGGAGTGTTCCTCCTAACACCAGGCCTTACAGATACCCTTATTCCCAGAAGAGTGAAATTAAGTGTATGGTTGAAGAAATGTTAGAGGCGGGAATTATTAGACATAGCCAAAGTTCTTACTCTGCACTAGTGGTAATGGTACTCAAGAAAGAGGTCTCATGGTGTATGTGTCCATATTATAGAGAGCTCAGTAAAATCATTATTAAAGACAATTTCCCCATTCCCATCATTGATGAATTGTTAGATGAACTACATGGAGCAATCTATTTCACAAAGTCAGATCTGTGTTCAGGGTATCATCATATTAGAGTGAAGGAAGCAAATATCCAAAAAACAACAAACTGAACTCATGAAGGCCATTATGAATTTTTGGTCATGCCTTTTGGCCTTACGAATGCACCTTCCACATTCCAAGGGTTGATGAATTCCATTTTCAATCCCTTCCTTCGAACATTTGTGTTAGTAGTTTTTGATGATATACTAATCTATAGCAAGTCTTGGGAGGATCATGTGAAACATGTTGACAAGGTGCTACAACTACTAAAGGAGAAACAACTATATGCCAAACCATCCAAATGTTTCTTTGGGGTGAAGGAGGTAGAGTATTTGGTTCATATTGTATCTCATGAAGGTGTCAAGGTAGATCCTAACAAGATTAAGGCCATGATGGACTAGTCGATTCCCAAAACATTGAAGAATATTAGAGAATTTTTGGGCTTGATAGGTTACTACCACAAGTTTTTTCCAAACTATGGAAGAATAGCAGCACCTTTAACGACATTAACTAAGAAGGATGAGTTTTCATGGACTCTGGAGGCAACTCAAGATTTTGAACAACTTAAAGAGCTGATATGCAAATCTCCTGTCTTGATCACACCAGACTTCACAAAAACATTTATTGTGGAATGTGACGCTCTGATAAATGGCATTGGTGTTGTTCTAATGCAAGAAGGAAGGCCCCTTGATTTTGAAAGTCAACCAATAAAGGGAAAGGACTTACACAAACCCATTTATGAGAAGGAAATGATGGAAATACTACATGCATTGAAGAAATGGCACCCTTATCTAATATGTAGGCACTTCAAGGTTGAAATAGATCATGATAGTCTTAAATACTTCTTGGAACAAAGACTATCTTTAGAAGAAAAACAAAAATGCGTGACCAAGATGTTGGGTTATGATTTTGAAATCATCTATAAAAAAAGGAAGAAAAATGTTGTGGCATATGCACTCTCAATAAAGGATCAAGATGTTGAGGCCTTTCTATGTATTATCTCGATCATCCAACCTGATTGGATAATAGAAGCGAGGGATGAATGGAAGAATGATGAAAATGTGTGGACTCTCATTCAAAGTTTGCAACGGGATTCCAATGCATCAGATACATTTACATGGAAAAATGATTCACTATGGTACAAATATCGCTTATATTTTTGTAAGAACTCCCAACTCAAACAAAACCTACTAGTGGAATTGCACACCTCTCCGGTAGGAGGGCACTCGAGATTTTTGAAAACCTACCATAGGGTCAAGAAGGAATTTTTTTGGGATGGCCTTAAAACTGATGTTCAAAGGTTTGTAAAAGAATTTTTGGTTTTCCAACAAAATAAGGTGGAAACAATTAAGAACCCAGGTGTTTTACAACCATTATCCATCCCAAGTCAGCATTGGGAGGAGGTTTCCATGGATTTCATCATAGGGTTGCCAAAGTTTGAAGGAAAGAGTGTCATCATGGTGATTGTTGATAGACTGACCAAGTACACACACATTTTTTTCACTCTATCATCCTTTCAAATCTAGTACAGTTGCCATCGCAGTCATGGAGACATTTCAAAAGATACATGGAAGCCCAAAGATTATTGTAAGTGATAGAGATCCCATCTTCACTAGAAATTTTTGGACAGAATTATTTTCTTGTTTGGGTACTCAATTGGCTCATAGCTCATCCTATCATCCTCAATCTAATGGAAAAATAGAGATAGTGAACAAATGTCTGGAAGGATACCTTTGTTGCTTTGTCTCTAATAAACAAACCCAATGGTTCAAATGGTTACCCTTGGTAGAATGGAGGTATAACACTTTCTTTCATACTGCAACAAAAATGACACCATTTATGGCACTCTATGGATACCACCCACCTTCCATCACTTCTTCTCTAAAATAAAAATCTAAGGTTCAAGCAGTGGAACATCATATCGAGAATCAACAACAAGTTCTCCAACTCTTAAAGGACAACCTAACCATGGCACAAAATCAAATGAAACAACAAGAAGATCAACATCGTAGTGAAAGAAGTTTTGAAGTAGGGGATTGGGTATTTTTAAGAATACAACCATACAAACAGATGTCCCTCAAGCCAGCTAATAAGGATAATGAATTATCACCAAAGCACTATGGCCCTTATAAGGTGTTGCAAAAGATTGGTACTATGGAATACAAATTGGAGTTCTCTGTATCTTCACGAGTACACCTAATTTTCCATGTTTCATGCTTAAAGAATGTTATAGGTGACAAGATCCTAGTTCAAACCATATTTCCAGAACTTGATGAGGAAGGAAAAATCATATTGGAGATTGAAGCTATCATTGACATAAGAATTGGCAAGATGAGGAATAGATCCATTTCAGAGTATCTCATTAAGTGGAGGAAACTACCTACTGAATATTCCACTTAGGAAGATGATTTTTTTATACAGAATCATCCATAATTACTCAAGCATTGTGGACAACACATGTCTGAAGGGGAGGGGCATGTTAAGCCCTAAATAGTGGAACATTACCCCTTAATTAAGGTATATTACATTAGTAATGTTATTTTATTTATGTCGGCTTGGGTCCATTAGTTGTAATTGTACCTACTAGTCTCCTATATATACCAAGGAGATATTTTTCATTTGGAATCATATTTTATTTGGAAATTTATGTGGTGTATAAGGAGGTTTCCCCCTCAAAGAGGCTTATTATCTAAAATTCTATCTTTTTCAAGGCGTTGAGTAATTATTCTGAGGTTTTTTTATGTTATTTTGATATTTGTTTCTTAACAGAATCCCTCAATTACCTTTGATGATATCCTTTAAGGAATCATATGGAAAATCCATAAAATGAAAACCTATGAAGGACTTCATTATAGAAATCATCCCATTCCCCATGGCTCCTCCAAAATGGGTATCCAAAAATATTTTCAAACCCTTAGACTTGAGTAGAATCTGCGGTTTTCCCCATAACATGCATAATAGTGCTAACTCCTGACTTTCTAAATTCTATAGTAGCAATGATACCAAAGTCGATTACCATTTGAAGAGATTCTATGAAGTAGACCCGCAACATCAAGACGTGATCATGAGGCTTTTCTCTACCTCATTGATAGGAGATGCTAGAGAAAGTTATGATAGCCTCCCAAGCATGAGTATAAATACATGGGGGGACTTTGAGAATGATTTCCTTGGGAAATGGGGTGATGGAAAGGATAAAGAATATATTTTCTCTCAGTTTAACCAAATCCATAACCATGAACAAGATCATGTAATAGAATTCAATGCAAGATTTGACGCCCTAGTAGAGGATTTTCCTCACAACATCTTACATTCAAAGGGAATTTACCTAGCCTGGTATTTAAATTCCTTCCAAGGGAAGTTTCAATTCTTGTTGAGGAAAATTTTCCCTAAAACCCTCAAGGAAGCACGAGAATTCTCATCCCAAATAGAAACCAACTTGAATTCTTGCAAGTTTTATGTCCCTCCCATAATAAGTACTCTAGAGTAGAAGATTACAAACCTTACACAATCTCACGAGGTCCTCATGACCAAAATGAATTCCCTAGATGAAAGATATGCCCATTATCAAAAATATATGGGTGATATTGGATGGGTAAATTTCTCCCATGAAGATTCATGCCCCATCAGTAAGAAAAAATGGCACACCAAAACTATGAAGGTTGCTAGAGAGAAAAAAATACAACTCGAAGATATTATTAGTGAGGAATTGGAAGAGGAAGATGAACCCCTTGAGGAGGAAAATCACTTTTCCACACCAACAATCCATAAGGTATATAGTGATGAGTTTAAAAGTACCAACCCTGATGACCTTGCATCCCTTCCAAGTCCTCGTAGAGAAAACTCAAAAGGACAACTTGAGAACCCCATTGCTTCACAAAATTCTAGCATCAAAGAATATCAAGATCCCCAAGAGGAGGAGGATCTTGAGATAGTGCTCTGTAATGAAGATCTTGGTAGAAACAATGGAAAACATTTTCCCTTCTTCATCTCACTTCTAATGAATGAGCTCATACTCCACAATTACATGGTAGAATCAAGCACTTCCATGAATATTACTCCTTTAAGAGTAATCCAACAACTTGTTCTGGAAGTCTCATGACCATATCAAAACATATGTGGGGTGTATTCTTGAATTATCAAGGTTTGTGGACTTATTAAGGACCTTAAGTTTATCTTGGTATACTTTCCTGACATTTCCCTTGTCATGAGTGTTGTACTAATTGATATACCTGATGTTTAGGAATGTTTTTGTCAAGGAATGGGCTGAAACCTGGGGCAGTAACCTTTATATGGACCTATCATACTCCACCATTCCCATCTTGGGGGAGGTTTTCTCACCCTATATAGAGAACATGTTGTGCGATACCAAGTTGAAACCATACAAAGTCCAATGGATGAAGTATTTTACTTGGGTGAAAAAATGGGAATTTTTTATGCCATTTATCCTACACTCCAAATGGAGCAATGTTAGGACACTAGTGGCATGTGGAATTTGGAATTTGATGGAGCTCACTCTAACTCTGGTTCAAGAGATAGACTTTTCCTCTTAGCACCCTTCAAAGAAGCTAACTATTTCTCATATAGGCTTGAGTATGATTGTATGAACAATGTTGTCGAGTACGAGACCTTGCTCATAGGACTCAGCCTATCCTTTAATAGGAATATAAAATGATTGAAAGTCATAGGAGATTTTGATCTAGTTGTTTCCCAAGTAAATCTAAGTTTTCTTCAAAAAATGAAAGATAGAGAAAATATAGGGACATGTTGCGAGACACTATAAAACTCTTCAATGATTTTTTAATTGAAGCTATCCCTAGAGAAAATAACTATGTCGTTGATGCTCTAGTTGTCTTTACCTCTACCCTACAAACTTGTGAAGAGGTCCTTCAGAACTTATGAAAAATGGAAGTGGTCTTCATGCCATCAGTCTCTGATAACCTATAACATTGGCAGGTTTTTTATGATGATGCCCGAATACTTAGATTCTTGCAACTCAACAAAGAGTTCTTTGATTCCCAAGTGAATTCCCTAGTAAACGCCATGAAATTAGAATTTATATACTTACCGAACAACACTCTCTCAAGGGTATGTGTTCCCTTAGAACAAATGTTTGACAAAAATTACACGTACAAGGGAAATCTTGTTGTAGACCAATCTAACAAAGCTTTTGAGTTTAACATTGGCTCGGGGATTGAGTCAAGTATGGTAAATATAGGGAAGGGGAATACTAAGGCTGAGAGAGATGGTATATTATATCTCATTCGATAGTTTAAGGAAATCTTTGATAGGACTTATGATGACCTACAATCTTATACAGGAATTGTCATTTAACACACCATTCAAACCATTCAAACAAAAATTAAGGATCATTAACCATAAGATGGTGCCTCAGATTTAGAAATAACTTCAAAATATGGTTGACACTGGGATCATAGTCCCCATTAGGTATTCTTCTTGGATGTCTAGATTGGTGCTAGTCCAGAAAAATAATAGAGACATTAGACTATGTGTTGACTTTAGGAATATCAATCAATTGTCGTTGAAGGATAACTACCCCCTTCCCAACATGAAAAATCTATTACAAAGAATTATTGGTGTTGGAATGATGTCTATGTTGGATGGTTTTTCAGGCTACAATCATTTTTTGTTAAAGAGGGAGGATCAACTTAAGACTGCATTCACCACCCCCCAATGACCCTTCATGTACTTATGAATTCCTTTTGGCCTCATGAACACCAGATCTACTTTCCAAAGAGCAATGGATTTATCCTTCAAGGATTTGATAGAGAAGATCATATAAATATACCAAGATGATTTGACAGTTGTAACCAAGGAAAGGAATGAAAATATATCACACCTTAGGACGATATTTGAGCATTGTAGGAAGTATGGCATCTTCCTTAACCCTAAGAAATCAATATTTGGTATCGGTAAAGGAAATGTTTTAGGACACATTGTCTCAAAAGAATGTATTTCCATCAATCCCGAAAGATTTGAGTCTATCAAGAACATCCGGCCAAATACCAGCAAGAAATCCTTGCAATCATTCTTCAGAAAAATCAACTTTATAAGACGGTTTATCAAAAACATTGATGAGAAGGTTAAGCCAATGAACGCTTTGATAAGAAAGGATGTTTCTTTTAGATGGGATAATGATATCTTAATGTCCTTCTAAGATATTAAGGAAGCGATTACTACAACATCAGTCTTGGACAACCCTGATTACTCTCATGAATTTATCATTTTTTCATTTGCCTCTCAAGACACTATAGTTGGAGTGTTATTACAAAAGAACAAGTATGACTATGAGAAACCCATCTCCTTCATGAGAAAGACCCTTATGGATGTAGAATTAAATTACTCAATCACCGAGAAGCAAGCTTATGCCCTTGTCAAGTCCCTTAATAACTTCAGAAGTTATGTCAAATACAATAAGATCAAAACTTTTGTACCTTACCTCGTTGTCAAAGTTGTTCTTTCTCAACAAGAATGCCTTGGGACTAGAGGAAAGTGGGTATAAAAAATTTAGGAATATGACTTAGAGATCAAACCCAGTAATATTATCAAGGGACGAGGCTTAGCCTAGATGCTGACAAAAAGTAATGAGGAAGCCATTCAAATGGAGGAAAATGAACAATTTAGCATGATAGTGAGTGAGATAGAACATCATGAATGATACACTAACATTATCTACTACTTGAAGAACCTTTCATGCCTTGAACACTTGGTATATCAAAAGAATAGAGCATTGAAACTAAAGGATATGAAATATTGTTTGACCCAAGATGGCCAAGGTTGGAAGAACCCTGATGGAATCATCCTAAGATGTGTGAAAAAATATGAAGTTGATCGATTGATTAAGGAACTCCATTCAGGTTATTGTGGTGGTTAATTCGCTTCCCACACCACAACCCATAATATCCTAAGAGTTGGATTTTACTAGCCTACATTGTTCACTGAAACCCATCATTTTGTTAGGTCCTTCCATCCTTGTCAATTCTTCACAGAGAAACAACAATTACTTGTGTTACCTGTGAAACCAATCATTTTTTAAGATCCTTTTCAGCAATGGCGTTTATATTTCATTGGTGAATTTAAGGACAACTCTAGCAATGGATATCATTGGGTTTTGACCACTACAATTTTTTTCACTAGGTGGGTAGATTCCATCCCAATGAAAAAGGAAACTAATGAATTCATCATGATTTTTCTCGAGGATAGGATAATAACAAGCTTTGGCACCCCTACCAAAATCACTACTGACAATGCTAATATTTTAGCTCCCTTTCTTTGGAAAAAAATTTCTTCAAGTATGGGATCATCTTATCTCACTCTTCCAACTACTATCCCCAAGGAAATGGACTAGCAGAATCAAGTAATAAGAATCTGATGAATATCATTAAGAAGATTGTAAAAGAAAACAAGAAGGCTTGGGATAGTAAGATCGAGTATGTTTTTTGGGAAGAATGTATCACAACCAAGACTTCCATAGGAAAAAACATGTTTGAGCTGGTATATGGATTGGAATCCAAACTTCCCATAAACCTATAGATCCCTACCCTCTGATTTGCACAACAATATATGAATGAAAACAAGGCTTTGTAAGGAAGAATTGACCAATTGATAGAGGTGTAAGAAACTAGGAGGAACACTTTGTATCAAATGGCGCATAACCAAGAAAAAATTAAGGGAATGTTTGATCACAAATTAAGACAAATACAAATTTAAGGAAGAAAACCAAGTACTGATGTGGGACAAGAGAAAGGAGAAACCAAGAATGCATAAGAAGTTTGATAGTTTATGGATTGGGCCCTACCAAATTGAGAGCGAAGTTGTTTTTAACTCCTTTAACTTCGCTACGCTTGAAGGGGAGAAGCTATCATTACCTGTTAACATGTACCTTCTTAAGCCCTAATTTCCATCTAGAACATGACCTTGTAGCATATATTAGTGTAGGTTAGGTAGGTTATTTGCATCCTAAATTTCATTTGTATATATGTTGCATCATGAATTCATGCTAGTATAAGTCTTGCATTTTCTTGTGTATATTTAATTTTCATTTGTTAATAATGTATACATATTAGGAACTTTCATTTGATCATTGTGTATTATTTATTTATCATTTTTTAGCTTAGTGAAAAAAAAAAAAAATCAGTATGATTTTGGATTTATCATTGACCCTGGTGGATCACATCCATTGGTTGATACTTCTAAAGGGTTTTTTTGTTTGAATTCGGTGCAGGATTGTAGCTATTGGACAACCAAATATGTTGAGGTTCTCATGTGATCTACAGTGAGCACATGTCCCCATAATGGAGGTATATGTTACCCCCCATGCCTAGGCATAACTAGAGGAGATCATGTCTTGTGGTCCACAATGGAGATAAGGATCCTGACTATGATGATGATTAGCATGTCCACAGATGGCAACCCAAAATCCTCCCTCATTATCCTCTATAGCTACAGATCAACCAATGTCATCACATCCAATCAATTCAGTGTATGGGAGATAGTAATCCATTGTCACCATGAGGTATGTTAGTCCTTCTTTCATGTGAAGTATTGTGCTTGATTTGTTGGGAATGTAGATGAGGATCTTTGGTCAAAATTGGATAATCGATCACTGGCTTGGGAAATTGTGTTTTTTATCTTGTTTCACCTTAGTGACCAAATTCTATTCCCTATTCTTGTGTTGTCACTGCCCAAGAAAAAGGGGTACTATTGGGGGGATGTAACACCCTTGTTTCCCCCGACCTGTAATTAATATTTTATTATGATCGCCATGTTATGGCATGGGAACAATGTAAATGTATTATTATTTATATTGCCAATAACTAACTATGGGGGTGAAGCCTCGAAGTATTGGCCATGCTATCACTAGAGGAAAGAGTAAGGAAACCATAGAGAGGGTTCATTATGTCAAAATGACCCAAACTCTATTTGTTGAAATAATAAGCCTCATCTAGATTCCAAGGAAGAATAGGTTAATGAAAGAAGGACCGGTGGTTGAACAATCAAATACCCCCATGAATGGAAGCATGGAGGGTCTTGCCGAGGAGACGAAAAATTGTCAGCTCTAAGTACCAGAGAAGGAAGTTTTTCCTACAGTCCCAGACTGACCCTATTTTCCTTCTAGCAGAAGGAACATGACAGGTCCAGAAATTTCATGAAGAGGAGAAAGGTGTGCAAGAATACACATGAAGACAGACAAGAGGAGACACACAGGAAGAGTAAGAGAGTGTGAGGCTCTCCAGCTAAGAAGAAGAAGAAAGCTTGATAAATTGTTTTGGTTACTGGAGAGAACAAGAGAAAATATCTCTAAGAATTTACAGGAGAACGCGACTCGAGCAGGAGACTGTGAGCTTGATGCTGAGGAGGCATCTGATAAACCTTGTAGAGACTATGACAGAGAATATCCTCTAATAAAATGCAAAGGTTCCCTAGTGATATAATGGCTTGGCACGAGGGTGGCCAGAGTGCTAATAATGAATGCCTCTGAGCCTATGGTTGGGTGGAGAGGCTAACACCCACAGTCAATCAGTTAGTGATTGACTGTAATAGATAAGTATTTGTATGCCCTGTATACTAGAATTGAAATGTATGATTTAGTTATCTTTAAATGTGATAACTTGTGCCTTGCATGAAATTGATGATAACGGTGTTTAGTTTTCTTATGTACAATATTGTGTTTGAATGATTGTAATGTAGAAATATTGGCCTCTGGTCCAGTCAGAAAAACCCTCGAGGTGTTTTCCCCAAGGAGTTACTTCATAGTTCTAGAGTTAGAGAAGACTTTATGGGACTTCCACAGTCTCGATGATTCCTTGATATTATCTTGTCCCCGAATTTGAATTTTTTTCAGTGAATGGAAGGTGCACCCTTCAACCTAGCCGCTCAGGAGACCACGGATCTGTGCCCTGACCTTAATCAAATCTCGGCTAAAGGCTAAGTGTAGCCCCTAGAATTTGATAAGGTTTCATATGACCCAAGGTTGGAAACCCCTCGCTAAGCCCGAAAGGATTGAAGCTACTCTAGCTTTGAAACTCTGGGAATTCGGAGCTCCGGGACATATGACTTCACAACCTTGAAAAAAATACGAAGGTTGGAGTTGCGAATTGATGAGGTCCATGGAACTAGGAATCCATTGGGAATCACTCTCAGTCGTTGGATCAAACTTAGTGAAGTGGTAATGCTAAGTACTTCGGTGAACTCCCACTTCGAGAGAATAGAGGTGGTCTAACACCAAAACTCATGAATGTCAAAGTCGCAAAGTTAATATGGACCATTGAGAGTAGAGGGATGTGTTTCCAAAGATCAATGGTTATCTGGAAGTCTAGTTATCAGGCGGTATCAAAGTGTAAACACAAGAATGTGTAAGTTTCCCAGAAGCTCCACAATCCATAGTAAATCATGGTCATGGGCGTTAGTTGCATGTGGCGATAGATTGGGCATGGTTCAGAGTTAGGAACTTCAAAAGGAACTTGGAAACTACATGCCAAAACTCCTTAATGGCGGAGTTGAGAAGTAATGTGGATCATCTATCTAAGGACCCTTCGGGATCCCTCTCAACCATTCAATCAACCAAGAAGAATGACTTAGGTACAACACTTCGATGAAGTCCTACTCTGGGAGGAAAGGAGTGTGGAGTGGGTAGAAACCCTTGAACGCCGAAGTTACAAATTAACATGAGTCATAGATTCATGGATCTAAGTGCACACACCTCAACCATGGGATCTAAGGGGGATTGGGAGACATCTGGTAGGAACTCTGGACTTTCAAGCTCTGAGAGGTTTGGAAATAAGGTGAAGCTAGGAATCCCCGGAGGATTTCAGTCCCAGATTGAGGTGGCACACCGATGTCACCTAGGGTGACATGGACCCCTATCATGTATGCCACGTGTCACCCTGATTTGTGCTTCTCATAGACCCTAAATTCCATTATAACGTGACATGTGTAAAATCCTAATGAGGACACATGTCACCCCTGGCCTCTATCGTGTGTCATCCCCCTAGCACATACCTCATCACCACGTGTAAGTGGGGACCCTTTGGAATTATGAGACTTCAGAACTCTGGAGGATTTGCGCATAGAACAGAAAAGAGGAATTCAACATCGAAGTGCCAAACATCGAACTCTCTCCTCGCTTAAGTGTTAAATGAGGAACAAGCCCTATCATGGGATCAAACGGTGGATGGACTTCCACCGTGGATGTAGGAACTTAGAGACGATACGTGTGAGGTGGATCCATGTGGGCGTCACATGTCCTTTGACCAATGAGGCTCACATAACTTCAAAAGGGCATAACTTTCGAACCAGATCTCGGGTTGGAGCATGGCGAAAACAGTTGGAAGTCTCTTGATGAGCAGAAGAGGTTGAAGATCCTAGAATTAGGATTTGAGATAGATAAGGAAAATGAAATTATGATGTTTCATCCTTTAAAAGAGTATTTAGGGGTCGGGTGTGTTACAAATTAGTATCAGAGCATGGAAACAAATCTTCTCCTTCTTGGGCTCATGCACGAGTCGTATAAAAATTGTATTAGAGAAATTTTAGGGGTGACACCCTATCTTTCCCATTCCTAAGAGGCTTAGTTAAACCTCTACTGAAGAAAGGAATGAAGCCTTCTACTGTTGATAGATGTTTTGGAAATTTGCATTGTATGTTGCTAATGTTTCTAAATAAAGAAGTTGACTTGACCTTGCAATTGTACGTGTTGTTATATGGTCATAATATTAGGTTACTAAGGCTCATATGATCCTGTTGAGAATATTATTTCCAAACAAAAATTATCTGCATAAGTCCCTTGAGTAGAAGGATGCAGATTAAAATTCAGTTGGGATTTTACCCAATGAAATTGAATCATGCTACTCTGTGGCAGAGGAAGCCTACCATTTCTTTTAAGAAATGATGGCCAAATCTACAGGAGTGAGATTATGTTGATGGACGTTAATAGTAGGACTTTCATGTGAATGAATTGAAAGGATCTATAGTAGTGATAATCAATTCTTTAATGAAGGATTAAGCCTTGTATATGTGTATGATCCCTCATGGTCAGAGGATTTATGGAAGTGGTAAGGTCAATTTAATTGAACTATAATGAAAGAAAATTGTTGTTGGAATAACCCAATAAGCAAGTAAAAAAGGAACCATATAGATTGAGAACAACCTTCATGAAGGTAGGAGTGAAGTGACAAGAGCGAGTTCAAAAGTTCATGATTTTTCTAGGGGAGTGTGTATCCCTATAAAATTAAGGGTGTGTCTATGAAAAAGGAATGAGTTTGGTGACCATTCTCTGAAAAGGGAAATCATGTGAAGGGTTTGGGTTCAAAGGGAACTGAGAAACAAAATTGTTTCTAGGTACACTAATGGTTGGGAAATGTTTTTCTAATCAAGATGATAAATGGGGCTATAGAAATATGGAGTTATTAAGTGAGAAATCACAACATCCTCCCTCGCTTAGTGGATAGGAAACTAATATGCAAGAATTCTTTTGGGAGGAGGAGAGTGACCTTCGCCCTTGGCTATTGCTGAACAGAAGAAAGAGTTTTAGGTGTAATGGTTAATTAAATGTTGATCCTGAATGTGGTAAAGGAAGTGTTGGGACACTTCTAGATGCCCAATGAGTCAGATTGACATCGAGTGGTGGATGGTAGCCATATGGATATGGTTTGGTATACTTAGATCATAGTGAGGGGATTCTAGAAAAAATATTTCCTTGATCGAAAGGTCTTCTAATCAAGACCATTTGGAAGCTAGATTGGTTTTTTTGTTACCTTGGGCATGGATATAATTGACTAGAATGTATTTATGAGTTGGGAAATGTTTTTATGGAAGTTGAGGCAAGAGTGTTTTCTTGCCTAGATGTTATCGTATAGAAAGGGAAACATAGTTATGACTATGTTTGTTAAACTGCTAGGTGGATATCATGTGAATGATTGTAAGTTCTCAACCGAGAGGGAAGCTCAATATTGAGTATCTCTATGGAACTTGTCATGAGAATGGAAGTAATATCATTGGGAGAAGGATCTGGAAGTTTGATATGTCCATGAAGGACATGGAAAGGGTGCAAGCAATGAGATTGCATGATGAATTTTTAGCTATGTGAGTATATGCTTGAGTGCATGGATTTAATGCA
>ML821635.1:16294-26933 GCA_009831015.1 Picea engelmannii
GCATGGATTTCTTGGATGTAGGAGGGGGAATTTTAGCGATGACTTGAGTCCTCTCGGGGTCAATAATCATCCCATCACTAGACACAATGAATCCTAGTAGTTTACCCTGTTCTACTGCAAAGATGGACTTTTTGGGGTTCAAGAAGATGTCGTATTTATGACATCGTAGAAGAACTGCTCGTAAGTGAGCTAGATGATCATCTTTGTTTTTAGAATAAACAGTCACATCATCTAAGTGAACTACGATGGAGTGATTGATTAAGCCTCGGAAAGAAATATCCATTGCTCTCTGAAAGGTAGCACCAGCATTAATCAATCCAAATGGCATTTTGTGATAAACATAAGTGCCCCATGGAGTACGAAAGCTGGTTTTGAGTTGGTCTGGCGGAGACATCAGGACTTGGTTGTATCCAGAGAAACCATCCAATAAAGATAGCCTCTCCGAACCAGATACTATTGCAGGATCTGTTCCATGGGTGGGACAGGATAATTGTCTTTATCAGACGCTCTATTGAGGTTTCGGAAATCAACACAAAGTCATATTTCCCCATTTTTCTTTCGAACTGGGACAAGGTTGGACACCCATTTAGTGTGTCTAACAGGAAAAATTATTTTATCACTTAGGAGTTTATTCAATTCTTTTTGAACGGTCGGTTCTAGTTTAGGATGCATTTTCCTCAGTTTCTGTTGGAAGGGTAAGGTTTGGGGATTCATCGGGATGACATGTTGTATGATATTAGGATCAAACATTTTAAGATCATTGTATGTCCATGCAAAGACATCCTTAAATTCTATAAATAATTTAACAAAAGCATATTTTCTTGTCTAGAACATCCCAAGCCTAGATTAATACACTGAGGATTTTCACTAGTTCCTAGATTGACTTTTTCATAAGATAACGAGGAACTATTAGTTTTACAATTGACCGTCTTTTTAAATTTATCTTCAAAATCATAAAACTTTTCTAATCTAACTATGGATTTGGGTATGAAATTTACTATGTCCGATAGAGCTTTAGGATATTTCGGATCAGGTATTACCGTAAAATCATGCAAATTGTCTTCATGTGTGCGTTCATCTATCACTGCGCCTTGAAAGGTTTCTTCCATGTGAAAAAAGTTAATGATCTACTGATCGTCGTCAAAAACTCTCCAATTTGTGATATTGTCAAGAACAGATGGTTGAAACAATAGTTCGACGGAGAATGCATTTGGGGATAAGCCTTCTGCAGGAAGAAGTTTAGAGGCTACATTAGCTAGCAGATTTGCTTTAGCATTATTTAATCTAGGAATGAAATTTATATTGAAAGCAGAAAATTTGTTCATTAAACTCCATACCTCAGACTGGTAACTTTTGAGATGCGGGGAAAGACAGTGTATAAAGTCTCTTACCTACCTAACCACTATTTCAAAGTCGCCAAATACAACCAGGTTTTGAATGTTCATATCCAAAGATTTTCTGAGACCTTGCAATAAAGCCTCATATTCTGCAGTATTGTTAGTACATTCAAATTCTAGTCTACAAGCCATTAATGTCTTGTTACCTGTCAGATCGATGATGATGCAGCCTGCACCACCTCCTTCTTTAGACTTGGAACCGTCGAAATATAGAGACCAAATTTGATTTCCATTGGGTTCTTGGGACTGTTGCATAGAAGCTATTGGTTGCATATAGGCTACGATCTCAGACTGTTGTTCTGGATTGTTGATAGGTGAGACCTCGACCATGAAGTTTCCGAAGAAGGTGTCCATCCCTTGGACTTTGGGTGAATCAGGAGGAGGTGTATATGGTTCGTTGGGATCATTCAAATATGTGACCGTGAACTTGAGGTAGCGCTCACAATTCACCCTGATCTTGTTAGGCTTACCGTTCTCTGGAAGCCATAAGTGAGACCAGTCTTTCACGAAGTAACCATGTAGCTTCTCCGACCAGTCCCTACTCAAAAACCGACCATACACTTCTAGAATATCCACAATAATTATATCAATAACCTGATGAACCTTTGGGTTAGACGATAATCTAATCAATACATTTTTTAGTTCACCTATAACTTTAACATTTGTCCGATTAAGTTGTATGATTTTCAAAGTAGATGGTTCCACTTCGGCGTTAATATTCTGGCAGACAGACCAAGGCATCACATTAGATGATGCTCTTGAGTCAACCATACAATTATGCACATTTCTATTGAAAATTTCGAAAGTTAAAAGAAAAGGAGGTACATTCTTGCGAGTACTAAGAGTAGTAGCTTGTGGATTTTTACTCGCAGTTTCTAATGCTACATTATTTACATTATTTATGGGAACTACAGGAAGGCTTCCTTTATCTTGAGGATCAGGATTATTTTTAGTGGAATTCTTCTGTAGAACTTTGCTTTGCACAACCTTGTTACCAATTGAATTACCATTTTTGTCATTCTCTGAAATATTTTGCAACATTTTTTGTAGCAAAAATGGAAACTTCAGCAACTCATAAATAGAAATGTTAGCCCTTAATTTTTTAAGATCTTCAACAACATCATAATCTAAGTTAGGGCTGACATTACTCTGTTTAGTTTCTGCTGATTTAGATTGCTTTGGAGGCGAAGTTGTAGTGTTCTCGGTAGAAGGCTTGTTTGATGTCTTACTCCTATTGTTATAAGGGTGAACAGTCTCTAAGTTCGCTTGAAAGATACTATCTGAGAAGTGTCCAAAAATGTTTGGAGAAGACTCTTCTTCTTGAACGATCTCTAATTCGGCTACCTCCTCAGGAATCTCAAGAGGTACCAAGTTATCTTGGGCTTCTAGAATTGTTTGAAGGGAACATTGCAAACTTTCTAGATTTAAGCCTTCAGGGTTTGGGTTAGGTAGATTGGTAGGAAAGGGATTTTGAAAAGGAGGTTTGTAGGGTCCTTTACTCAAGGAAGCTTCTTCAGTCGACCTTTTTAAATCTATAACTTGATTAGACAGTTTTTGAGCAACTTTAGTTAAATTTTCCAAATCAGAGTTTTCAGGTTGTGTTTTGCTTTGTGTGGGTCTGGGGAGAATTTCAATCTTCTTTTTGGAAGAAGAGCTAGTTTCAGTTTTGTTGCTAGAAGAGTCCTTAAGACTAAGTATGTCTTTTTCAATCTGACTAGCCCCCTTGAAGGCCTCTAACAACGTGGCCTTTTTGGATCGTTTAACCCAAATAGATATACTTTGATGTAGATCTTTAGTATAGTGAGCTATTACAAGACTCTCAGCAAGCATAGAATCTGCAGGGATTCGATTTTTAAGTGTTAAGAATCTTTGATTAAAATATTTAACTTTTTCTTTTGGGTTCATTTTTAAGCTTGAAAGATCCATGACTAATACTTACAGAGGTTTATGATCTCTGAATGTTTCCAAAAAGCATGACTCAAACTTTTCCCAAGACACTATTGTATGGGGCTATTGGGCAAAGTACCAAGTGGATGCATTACCCTCAAAATTATAAGGGAACAACCTACAGACAACGTCTTCATGTTCAACATTGCGGAGTCTAATGGCTAACATAAAATTTTTGATATGATCTTTAGCTATCTATTTTGAATCAGGATCAAACTTGGGAAGCCATTTCTCCGGGTGCTTAGGTAAAGGGTGTTGGGCTCCAGGTATAGCTACAACATCTTGGTCCAACTAGGGTCTAGCAGGGTTGTTCTGATTTTCCATTGGGGTAGCGGGTGTGGAAGGCTGAGAAGGTGAGTTGCCTTCATCTAAAGACGAATCTCCTCCAGAAGAGGAAGGAGAATAGGGAGGTGGTGAAGGAGGTATCCCAGATCCTCCTACAGCAGGATTTGTAATTGGATCTGTAGGATTCACAGTGAGGTTAGTGTCACCTAATTTCTCTTTGATATCAGAGAAGTCTAAAGGTTGACCCCACAGATGGTTTGGTTTCCTAAGACAAGCTAAGGCACTATGTGTTTTAATAAGATATTGACGGATAATCTCTTGTGTGTCACCACCTGTAGGATTAGGGGTTGTTGGCTCAACTGTGATCTGCGGATCTTCGGTTGAAGTAGTTGTTGTTTGAAGGGGAATGTTATCTTTTGAACGACTTCTAGTCACTATAGGTGAGCAATTAGGGGGGGAAGGAGTCTTGCGACTGCCTCGTGCCATTAATTAAGTTCAGGCCCTCCTTCTAGCGCCATTTATTGACGGGCGAAATCGACCGTCCATCAACTGAGAGAGTGGAACCGGTCTGGAGTTGTCTAAATAACCCAAGCCCTTTGGAATGAACCACCCTGACGGGTTTAACGGCTCCGTTATCCGTCCTAAGGTCCTAAGAAAACCAAATAGAAAAACTAATCTAACTAAAACTAAACTAACTAAGCTAACTAAATAAAACAAACTATTAAACAAACTAAACTAAAACTAAAATAGAACTAAACTACTCTAATTACCAATTGCATTATAACTTATTCACAAATATACAATATCTACAACTCGCAGATTTGAATAAAACCTGTAAAACTCATTTTCTTTCTGCCCTAAGACAGCTAGAGATATTTTTTGATTTTTATGATTTTATGAACAAGAGATAGAACTCACTGAAATTAAACAATCTAATATACTAACTACACATATATCTAACTAAATACTAATGAATACACTAAACGAATAAACAACAAACTGACCTGGAAATGCTCCGGATTTGTCATGTGTATGATGACTTCGAAGCTGGTCGGAGGAAGGAAACTCACACCGGGTAATCCAGAAGCTTCTTGTAAACGATAGGCTGCACTACTCTTTGAGTTGCTTACCGGACAAACATGAAATAAAAAATCATAGAAATTATATGATTTATAAATCTCTGCAATAAGGGAAACCTGTTATACAAAAACTTATACTTAATAATTCAACTTATGAAGAAGAGAAATCTGTCATTCACAAACTGAATCAAGCAATTTCTATGTTTTTTAAACACTTGGAAGAAATCAGATATGGATTATATTGATTAAATTATATCATTTGCAAAAGACTAAGATAGCTAAAGTAGTCATTAACCAAATGCAAATAGATACACCTAAACATAAAACAAAATATTGATATTATGAAAAGCTAAAGCTGTAGCAGAATATCAAATTATGTCTCAGTCTGTATTAAAATTCCATATCATTGTTCTCCCATGAATGAGGATGATGTTATTACAAAAATAATGAGTATTTATAAGTTTTTCCATAGGGTAAAACCTCCTTGTGGATAGTATCAAACTGTTTACATAATCTGGGAAGATATTCCAAAAATCAACTAATCTTGGAACTAAAATGAAACTAAAATATTTCAAATATCCTCTAAACTGTCCATCCAATCCAATGCAATTTCGAATTCACCTGAAATGGACCAAAAATAACAAGTTAGAGAGATATTTTAATGAGCAAAACAATAAAAATCTGATTCCATAGACTTAGCTACAGAATCATCTGATTCTGTAGCTAGTCTAAATAAAGGTACAGGATCAGAATTGAAACTAAATCAAATCTTTTTAACAAAATTAAATTGAATTAATAACCAACAATTATTTGAAAAATCATTTCATTTGAAATCAAATAGAATCAAAATCCAATAACCGAATAGAGAAATAGGCATACTCTGTTTTAGATTGTTATCATAAGCGGATAGACATAAATTAAACCAAACATTTTTGAAAATCATTTCATATCCAATTTGAAAGTAATGCAATCAAACAAATCACAGACAAACGTTGTGTTTTTCCAACAACAGGAGATACGAACAGATCAAAACAGAATCGTTTCAAAATTGTTATAGTTGTCATGACATCAAACGATTCACGCCATAGGTAGATTAATAAAATCGCAACCAGATCGATTTGAATTTGATCACAATCATAATAGGATCGACATAAATGATAATTGGTTATTGCAAAATGGGCAAATAAACTTGATTGGTATTGAACGAAATTATCAATTTCAAACGAATCATGACCGAGTTTAACGTAGAAATAAATTGTGAATCCGGATATAACCAATGTCGTTTTACAAATCAAATTCAAACAGAGTATCCATTGCAAATATGAATCCAACTGATAACATGGTCGGGCTAACAGTAAACTAATGCGAATTAACCGACTGGGTTTTTAGCATACTCATTATGAATTAAATCTATTCATGATTTGGGTGTGTTTGTATAGGCTTAAAATAAAAAGCAATGTTTTTGAAGAAACATAGTCACATTGGAAACAATACAAGTTATATTCCTGTTGCTTGAAAGTCATATGGGACATAAAACTGTAACAATCAACCGTATCAAAATTGTTTCCAATCATAGCGTATGCATTATAACGAAATTGAATCGAAATGTGATCATTTTCTAAATTGCATATGAGGAACAATTCCTGTCTAGAATAGATACGAACAAATTCGATTGACAGAAAAGCATCCATTTTAACTCAATCAAACCAATCAAATCCACACCAAGATCAATCAAATCGATGAAAATCTAATAGAAGCTAAACTGGGAATGATTGAAAAAGCGAAATTCCATCTAGTCAAAGCAAAGTTATATCTAGAATGCATGCAATGTAACAGAGCCATTCAAATGAAATGAACAGAGCTGTTTAAAACTGAAATCAAATCGTTATATAAACCTAGATTATTTACAAAAATGATTGATATTAAACATACCTGTGTGACGACGAGGCTATTCAATTACGCCATCTTGGAATTTACGACAGCCATGGCTGATTCCACATTTTTAAACAAGATGGAGCCGTTTGTCTTTTGTTTCTTATCTGTCACTTGTAGCTTGGCCTTTTGACAGGTTAGGGTTGCAATCTAGTCCTCCAAAGATTAAATCTTTGACTGGAGAATCAAAACATCATTATATTATCGCTCTAACCATGCATTGCATTGATCACAGGGTGACACTGTAGGTTTAGACAAAGCAGGGGAGGATTTGGGCATATGACCGAGGGTTTCACAAGGCAACTTAATGCCTAGGTAGTTAGGGTTGTCCTGTAGGAAGGGGAGTAGGTTTGACACAAAGTCATACGAGGGTTTGGCACACAAACCTTGCGAATAGGGGTATTCTCTAGCCAAGAACCGCTCCACTTCCGAATCGAATTCCTCACTCAACACGATAGGGTTTAGCTCAATAGGGGGTTTTGGCTTGTTTCATGCAATCCATGAAATAAAATGTGCATTCTTCTTCCCTTTATCATTTACGGCGAGGTTTGCCTTGGGATTTTTGCTCATAGGCTTAATAGTCTCAACACTCTTAGACACAGTGTGGGGTAAGTCGATAGGAGGGTCGACCAAGGGTTTAGGCAGTAGGACATGGTAGGGCACTGGGGGTACAACCTTGACCTCACTCTCCACAGGTTTGTCAACCTGTGCAGGGTTCGAATCCTAGAAAGCATTCCAAGCAACGAAATTGCTCCAACTATCTTCATGCAAAGTTAAATGACAGACAACAATAAGCTTCACGAACCCATAATGAAAAAGGCTACTATCAGCCTGGTTTCTTTTGTACTTCTTCGACATTTTAAACAGACTATTATGAAAATAATATGGCATATTAAGTTGATAACCCATAAAAACCATAAGCAAATGCAGGTGGTGTAGGAACACAAACCCGTATCGACCCTCACAGGTGATAAACTATTTGATTATCATTAATAAATCGTGCCAACGTTGTTTGAGCATGGTCACGGGCATACCTCTATCACAGGAGGTGATTTTGCACGACTGGAAGAGCAGTGTGCATCGGACCTCCTCGACTTTGCAATTCTTGGGCCATCGTTGTCCAGTGGCAGGCAAACCCATAGCAAGACTGATAAACTGTTCATCAATTTCCAATTGAATATCGCTGACCCTGGTTCAACAGCCATCGAAGGTCATAGAAAACTGTCGAACCACACAAAGGTTAAAACCATCGAAACTTTCCATGAAGGTAAGCCTCCCACTGTCTTCCAAATCTTGGAGGGCATTGTGAAACATCAACAGGGCCTATTTTCCATTGGGTTCAACTCGCACGACTGGTGCCATGGAGTTGAATGCATGGTAAGGAAAAGTTCGAACACACAGTAACAGAGCTATCCGAACCAACAAGAATGAATCAAGCCAAAAGGGGTAAGAATAAATGCGTGCATGCGAGGGTGGTGCAGTTATTTACCGCCATGCAAAACAATTATGGTCAAAGTACAACCACCGATATAGTTGTTCAATTCATAATAGTGGATCATCCATTAAGTCAGGTGTAGAACCAATCAAATGCAATGTGCATACCAATACGCGCTAACCCTATGCCATAGTGTTTAAACACCCAACATACAAATCAACACCCAAAATCAAATACGTGCTAATGTATTGATTCATAAGTTTAACCAAGGTGCCAAATAGTTGACAAGCCAAACAAATATAAAAAGATTAACATAAGGATCCTATCATACAGATATAAAAATTTAATCAAAACCCTTATGCATTTCATAGAATTGAAGATTAGGCAAGTCATAAAATGCAAATCCAAATGCTCAATGTCTTACAAACTCAAAAAAAATAAGTCAAATAATCAATCAAAGTATAAGAACTGATCAAAGGATATTGCCAATCGTGTAACGATCAATAAAAGGTAAGCGCAAATGACAAAAGAAATAACCACAGTTCAGATAATGATCGAAAAACAAATGAAAACTTAACGAAGACAAATGTGTCAATGTCGCAAGAAATGAAAATGTCATCTATTTGAAAAATGCGACGAGAAACTTGACATTCACAAGGCATAGGTGTAGGCAGCTTATAGCATAATAGAAAGAGGTGAATTGGCCTCCAACACTTCCCTTTCCTCATAATTTTGGCTTAGATATCATTTGTATACCTCAGACACCTATGGATATTCAATATGCTGAAGTGTGTTTCAAATGAGAGAGCCTTGCCTATTATTTATACTCTCCTAGTAGTTTCCTTAAAAACATCTTCTAGGTAACTTGGCCCCACTTTCTTTATTTTAGGGTTGGGTCCACTTCTAATTTCTCCATTAAAATTATTATTGAAATAATTTATTTTGTATTCACTTTGAATTATAACACAGTCATCACTTCACTTTATTATTTACCTTTTAAAATCACTTAAACCACTTTGATTACTTTGACCTTTTGGGGCTTCTAGATGACATATGAGGGTCCTCCAAATTCGTAAGGCCATAACTCTCAAACCGTGAGGAGTTATGTGATGTTCTACATACAACCTGAAATGGAATGACATGTACTGTCCATATAGAATAGTATTATCTAAAAATATATCATAACTCACATTGTTACCCATCAAACAAACTTGGGTCCATTACCCAAACCTAGGGTCTCCAACTTATCATGGCCATAACTCTCTAAATGTGAGGAATTATGTGACGTTTCACATACCACCGGAAATGACATGACAAAAAATATCCATCTAGGATATTTTCCCTGACAAATTCACTTTCCTTCATCTCATTATTCCATAATTAAGCATGGGTTCTCTTACTCCACAAAGCATCATCCCATGAGGTCTTTCACCATAAGGGGACCACTTTGGAGTTCATCCATATTTACTTCTTATCAACCATGACAAAACAATAATGAGTCATATTTACATCAAACACTATTGGGTCCATTACCCAAACCTTTGTGCTACAGGTATTTCTTCAAGGGTTGACATCAATGACAACCAACCTTAATCAACAATCTCCCCCTTTGGCATTGATGAAAACACTATGATGCAACACTGAAATCATATCACTCATGCTCTCCCTGAAACTATGCCTCTGTCCTTTGCATCTGATAAATCTGATCATCCTAGAATCATGCCTTTATCCTCTGCATCTGATAAATCTATCCCCCTTTGTCATCAATGGCAAAGGTATCTTTCCATCCGGGGCTGCTCCCCCTGACAGATTGTCCTCTTATGGTGCTTCCTCGTGTATATATAAGACATATAAGATAAGCATTCAAAAAGTATTAAAAAATAATTCATTTTTGGAGTAGAAATAACTCCATGTCTTTGGCGAAGATATTCAAAGGCTTCCCGTGGAAGTGGTTTTGTAAAGATGTCTGCCACTTTTTCTTTTGTGCCCACATACTCAACTCTGATATTCTTTTCTACAACCTATTCTCGTAGAAAGTGATACTTGATTGGAATGTTCTTAGTCTTGGAGTGCATCACCGAGATTTTTGAGATACTAATGGCACTTGTATTATCACAATATATTGGAATGGGCTCATCATACTCAACTTGTATATCTGTCAAAGTTTGTTTCATCCAAAGAACATATGTACAACATGTTTCTACTGCAATATACTCTACCTCGTTTGTAGATAGAGATACCGATGATTGTTTCTTGCTTAGCCATGATACCAAACACTCACCTAAGTAGAACGTTTCTCTACTGGTGCTTCGTCGGTCATCAATACAACTTGCCCAATCTACATCTGTGAAGGCCATAAGTGATAGATCTTTTCCTTCTGGATACCATCCAAACTCTTTTGTTCCTTTGAGATATCTGAAGATCCTCTTTACTGCTAATACATGTGATTCCTTTGGTGCTACTTGAAATCGTGCCACCTGTCCAACTACATGCATTACATCTGGTCTGGATGTTTTCACAGATAGTAGGCTGCCAATCATTGACCTATATTGCCTCTGATCTGT
>ML821635.1:37881-68427 GCA_009831015.1 Picea engelmannii
TCTTACATCTCTTAGCTACTTATTTATACATTACAAAAGAGTCCTAAACATGGGTGAACCCATGGTCTGACATACCATACCCATTACATAAACCCTAAAACCCAAAAATCCCATAAAAGGGTGAGATCCCGAAATCTCCACTTCGCCTGGGTGCTCCATCTTTGACCAGCCTGTCGAAGTCCCAAAAATGGTCAAACATGACCAATGTTTCCACCAAACTTGGTTGAGGGCCAACAAACCCCCAATGCTCACCTGTGACTCGTCCTAAGTCACTCTAATATGAGTAATATTTCTTTGAAGGCCTCAAGCTTAGATCGAGCTGCCTCAAGTTGTTGCTTTGCCAGAGCCTCTTGCTCGGTGAACTCCTGAATGACTTTCTCGGTGACAGGCTCTTCCAAGTGTTGTTCCACTCTTGCGACCACCTATTCCAATTGTGAGCCTTGTCCTTTGATCTCCTCAAAAAGTGTGTAGGCTTCGTCCTACACTGGCTGGAGTCATTGTGTCACCTCCATAACTCTGCTTTATATGGTAGTGACCTGGTGTTGAACTACACGCTACTCCTATGACCTCTTCATATTTTTCACCGCAGTAAGTAGCTTCAATTTTTCTTGCACAGTCGACTCTTGTTTCTTCACCTCCTATATTTGTGACTCTAATGCCCTCAACTTCGAGTCTTCTACAAGGTGCTCATAGGTTTGCGCACTTCAAGCACTTAGTTCCTTACATTTTAAGGCCAGTGCTCTGATTATTTCTACTGCGCTCCTGGCAGTTTCTTCCCTCTGATCTTTCACTTCTTGCAGAGTGCTAGGAACTACTTGAAGTTCTAACTCTATTACTCTTGCTTGAAGTTGTTGAATGACCTCAACGAGCTTCCCCACTTGGATTTCGGTTTTCTCTTCTTCCATATGTGCCAAGCCTGACACAGAGTGAACTTTTCTAGTCACAGCTTCCTTGACCACAATCTGCTCTGCGAGAAACTAGTCTTTATATTCAAACTTCACGCTAACGTCATATTTCTCTTGTTGCACAATCCGAAGTTGCTCTAGGACCTCCTCCTTTTCTTGCTTCAAGGCCTCTATGGCCTACTCCCTGTCTTCTTGGGCTCGACAAAGGCGAGCCTCTATTGCATCTACTAATCTTCGCAACTGGGTGGGCTCATACCCCAATTCTATGTTTTCTGTTGAGGATGGTGCAGTAGACACTGCACAACTCGACTGGATAGCTTGTTGTATCCATTTCAACTCCTCCTTGATTATGTCATACATCGTCTCCTTCTTTGCTTCATGTCACTTCCATATGTCCTCTGAAGCATCTTCTATAGTTGTGATGATGAGATCAACATCATTCATGGTGAGAACATTTTGTGACTGAGGCTTATTGGCTCGGGACTTCTTTCGCAATGAGGGTTTTTGTAGAGAAATATTCCCTTTCTTTGATGTCTCATCCTCTATAAGGGGGTCCTTTGGCGGTGTCACTTCTCCCTTTTCTTTCTTGTCTTTTTCTCCTTTCTCCTCTTGGTTTACTTCATCGCCTCCTCCTCCTCTAGGTGAGTCATGTGTAGTTTCATCTGATGCATTTTCCTTCTCCTCCCTATCTATGTCCTGCACTTCCTCCTTTTTCTTCTTTTTCTTTGCAATACTCAGTCCATTGTACTCATTCTAGGTAACTACAGGACTTCCTATGAGATCGGGGTCAAATAGTTATGCATCTCCGACTAGTACAAGCAATTCAGCTGGCCATTCTTTAGTGATCTCTTCCAGGTATTCCTCTGTCAACTTATAGTATGACTGCATCTCCTCTTTACTTTCATCCCTGCATGCAGTGATGTATATGAAGTGGTGGTCTGCACGGAACATCGCTAGCGGCCTATACGTATGCAGCGTGTTCGAGGTCATTCGGGGGAATGATTCAATAATGCGCGTGATATGTAGATAGTAAGTGTGGAATACCACATTTGATTTCCATTTCTTCGCCATATCACTCGTATACCACAATGTGGAGAACCTTGCAACCAATGGCTCTAATGGCTTGACTTCTGGGAATGTCACTCCCTCCAGCATATCCCAAGTGACAAAGGAAATGAGGATAAACAACCAACTCAAGTGAAATTTGTAGCCTTGGTCATGCGCTTCGTGACATTCCTTCTCTAACTCGTTGATGAGGTAGTTCATCCAGTTCATCTGCATCCCTTTGACACACTTCCCTGCAAGGTCAACTACGAACCCTGTGACTTGCGTAGGACGGTTCTTTTTGATGCACTTGCACTCTATCAGCTGACAAACTAGGCACAATGTGCCATCTTGGATGGAGGATACCTTGTATCCTCGCTTCACCTTCTCCACATCACCATAGGTATCCTTGATCCACTGCACTAGGGAGCAATCCGTAGCCTTCCCTGGGTAGAAGTGGTGAGGCTCTGGTCCCTGCATGCTCAATCTAGTGATTAGGTGGATTAACGTCAGATCCACAGTCACACACCTATCTAACCAGAGATAACTTCCATAGTACCATGACAGGAGGATTTTAAAGCACGTGTTAACCTCATTATGTATGTCGAAGTGGGGGATATTCATCAAGTTTAATATCTTTGACCGCACGATCTCTTTAATCCATGGCTGGGGAACTATCTTGGGCTTCTTCCCAGTCGTCTTTGTCAGTTATCTATGTGGTGTGAGGATCGCATAATTATTTCTATCGCCAAGGTTGAATTCATTGATCTTGAGGTCTGGGATTAGTCCCAGCTACGTTCTGACTACGTGTATCCCCTTTGGTAGGTACACAGTGATTAGCATGTATTGGGAGTCAAGTGGGATTCTTTCATGACTAACCACACTAGCCAAAGGCGGGATGTAGTCAGGCAAGACTGACAAGATCTACTTTTCGTTCGCCAAATCGTCGTGGTGCTTGCTTCTTTTCTCTGTCGCAATTCAGGATGGCACAGATCAACGTGAAGTCAAGGGGGATGCTTGAAATCCTCCCGTCGACAAGGCCTGTATTCCTACAGACATGACTTTCTTAACCATAAGGTCGATCAAGATTTCTTCTACGCATTTCTCTACTATGCTAAGGTCGCCTGACATGCTCGTAATAAAATAGATTGGGTAGGTGAATGGACACTCAAGGTAATTGAATCAGTGGTGAGGTCTTAGAAATCACAACGCGGTATGCAATCACTTCTCTCCTAGCTCAAATATCTCATTTTGCAAAAGTGGTCCCAGTGCGACATTCAACAAATTAAATAAGCAACGTCATAACATATTCCTTCAATGGGTCGAAATGCCTTAATCAATATGAATCCATATGTTATAGTGCGGTCTCAATAGTCCAATGGCGATATTTTTGGAAATAACTACATTTCTCTCTATTCTGAAGTGTCGTTCTAACGGTTGGGACACCTCCAACGGTCATATAACACACTAGAACAATAGATCTATGCACAGAGCTTTCTATTTTCTTCAGTTCCTAGCCATAACAGTTTCAGGTCCTAGCAACATAACCATTTGTTGGCATAGGGGTAGACCTAGGGTTCAACACTTTAAAAACTCACCAACAAAACCCTAACTATTGGCCCTTTCGGCAACACCTATGAAGTAGATGAAGTCTCACCCAAGGTAGAGGCAGGGGGGGTTGCAGGACTCAAGTGTCTACAACCTAGCTAGGACAAAAATGTGTGATTAAAACACTTAATAGAGAACTTATCCAACAATATGCATTATATTATGATCTTTATTCACATAGCAGATTAACCCTAATTACAAATCAGCACAGTAATAATCAATATCTAACACTTCCAATTACTAGGACACAACATCAGAAGAAATATAGCATTCATTCATATATAAAGCACCAAGCATCAATGGATCTACCTACTATACATCAAGAATAATGCACTAAGAAAATAGATACATAAATAACATGAACAACATAGCACCAAGCACATCAACACAGGATATACGTGGTTCACCCCAGTGTGGTGCTATGTCCACCAACTCTTCTTCTTCTTTATTGAACTTCAAGCTTCTTATATTCCTTTTCTCCTGTGCACAAATCCACATAGCCAACTCCATGAGAGCCATGAGATCCTCCTTCCTTAGATTAGGTCAATTCAAAAATCCAACTACAACCACTTTCACTTAGCTCTGCAAGTCTCACATACAGTATTCACAAAGAATTCACAACTACTCACACTTAGAAACATTCACAGTTTCTTGCACAAAGATGATCATAACTACTTCTTGCATTGCTTATCTACTTATTTATACATTACAAAAGAGGCCTAAACATGGGTAAACCCATGGGAGGACATCCCATACCCATTACATAAACCCTAAAACCAAAAAATCCCGCAAAAGGGGCAAGATCCCACGATCTTTGCTTCACCTGGGCACTTTATCTTCGTCCAGCCTGTCAAAGTCCCAAAAATGGTCAAACATGACCAATGTTTCCCCCAAAATTGGTCAAGGGAAAACATGGACAGAGATGGGGGATGAATTGATCCACAAGAGAGGGGAGAGTATAGGTTAGTGGCCAAGAGGAGTTCAAGGGGGAATCACCCATGTACATTAATTCAACCCATTTTCCTAAATTTTTTATTTGTATGTGAACCTTCTAATTTTTTATTAAGTGTTCCCAAATCCAATCATTGAATACATGTAAGAGGGTGGGTGTGAGTGGTCACATCCAAACGTTATTGGGCACATGGCATTTGAGTACAATCATCCTGGGAAAATGTGCAAGTTAGGAAAGCAATCCAAAGGGAGGAAATTTGTATGGGTTGGGACAAAAAATTTATACATTGAGTTTTTTGGCATGAAGAGAAAGTAGAGAGAAAGAAAGAGAGCTTAAACTTGGTGCAACCATGGAGAGAGAATTCTAAAGCATGATAGAGTGTATTTAGATGAAATTGGAGATGAAAAAATGAAGATTTTGGTTATCAGGCCTTATGAGTGGACTCCCTAGTGAGTTTCACTAAAACAACAAGTGTTTTTTTGTTTTCCGTTGGCAGTGTTTCCTAGCACCAAGATCCCTTGAGTTCCCAGCAGAGAGATTCCTAGATACCTGTGTTTGAGAGTCCCTAATAAATGAATGGGACACCCAAGGGACTGATATATATGATGGGGTGCATTCCTTAGGTTTGGAAGGTCAAGAGGAAGAGATATAGTGGAAAATCAAGATAGTTGTAGGATAATACCAAAGGGTTGTGGGAATTTTGAGTTGTGAGTGGATTGTGCGAGACTACCTTCTATTTTGGATTACTAGCCTCAACTCGAGGGTGTCTGTCTATTTATATTTGGAGAAGACATAATATGTTTGGTTGGAACATCCATCCCAAGCAGTGGGTTTCACACCTGCTATAAAAGATAAGTGTTTAATCTCGTTGTTGTGTTATTTATGAATTTAATTGTTGTGCATGATCTCTGGGTATTTTAAAATAATTATATGTTGTTGTGTTGAGTTTCTTATTTTCATTTCATATCTTAATTAGAGTGGTGTAGATCATGTAATTAATTTCAATAAACAAGAGTTAAATTATTTTTTAATTCGTAGCTGAAAACTACAGGAAATATGTTAGATATAAATTAATTAAATTCGTTAGTAGAAATTTCATTTTTGTGATTTTTCCACATCATAATGTCCCTCAATTGGGTTGGGAGAGGTTACATTAAGGTATGAGATCCTTGGGTTCAAACACTAGGTTTGTATGGGCTAAGACAACTACGAATTGGTCAAATTCGCTACTGCAAACTTGTCTGTGTTGGATTTAGGGAAAAACAGAGAAAAATCAGAGCGACATTGGATGAAATTACATTTTCCATATTGAAAGTTATTCCACAATTTTTTGGGTCCCAAACTTCTGGGGTCATTTTGAGGTCCTAAATGATGTTTTTTTTTAGTTGGAAGCACCCAAAAATTCCTTGTTGGGATATATTGGACTATTAGAAATGTGTACTCCTCAACTAGACCTTTCTGACTGGGTATCGAGTGCCCCAAACGAAGATCATATGTAAAATTTATATCCTCGGGAAGTTGACATATCAACTACCCCCATTGAGGCCCACAAGACTTTGGGAATTTCATCTTCTGAGGTTAGGGTTTTCTCATTTATGCTTTATGTTAAAAATTTCTTTGGAGCCTCATTATTATCATATTCTTATGAATGAGAGTAGCCGACACATCTCTCTTTAGAGATAAGCTACCACCATTCTATCTAGCTTGTGTGCTTTTCATTTTACAATCTTTTGTATTATACATAGTCATTAATAGAATATTAGTTTTACTATATTACTTTGTTCCTTTCAATATATATATGTATCTCCTTTTTATATATTTATTATATTTACATTTTTATGTCATTCTCAAAATAATATTGATCAGTGGTATCAGAGAAGTATGCTCCTTTTCATTCTTAGTGCATGTCCCTAATGAGGTCAAGCTATGGAGAGTTCGATCTCGAGATTGTTTTTCTTGAGGAAAAATTCTCTCACTTTCCCACGCAACCTCCCATGGCAGAAGAAAAAAGGGACGATATACGAAGATATTATTTTAAATTATTTCTTTACGAATCCCTCACATGAAAGAGGAATGAGATGATGGATAATTTTTCCCATATCCTTCGACATCTGCCAACAACAATGGAGGAACCTTCAACCAACAATGACTTTGGACGTGCTACGCCATTTAAGGTACAAGTTAACTTTGATATTCATTTCTTTTAAATCCAAATATATGTCTATGATTTGGAAAAATGGTTAATCCTGTTATAGGGTTATTTCTCTATCCAAAAAATTTCCAACAGTGAAAAATTCACCTTCACACTCCTTAAGGCCTTTCCCCATGTCATATATTGGTGGGAGACTTATTGTGAGAAACATGTCGAGGATGAGTTTGAAATTTTTGGGCTAGGAACCACTTGGGAGGATCTTTTTTATGCCCTCAAGGAACAAAATTACCCTGTTGGAAACTATGATGACCAGTGCATGAGGTGAACCACACTGCGTCAATAAACCACACTCCATCAAGAAAGGGGCCAAAAAGTATCAGAGTTCAGAAATACCTTCCATACCTTGCATACCATGCTAGGTATGAAATACTCTAAGCACCATCTGGCTCTAAAATACCATGGAGATCTACACATGTACACCAAAACATAAATGATTTTTCTGGACATCTAATCATTGGGAGTCTCTTATCGATATGGCATCAAAATCCTGTAGAAATTTAAGAAGAAAAAAAAGTGAGAGTTCGGGTCTGAATATCCACAACATCCAAAGTATGGTAAGGGTGGCCCTAAATACAAAGAAAAAGGATAGATAAATGATGACCAATCCCAGGACAACCAATCCAAGCTACTAGTAAAGAAGGGTAATGTGAAGTCAAATAATAACAATGGAAAGTGATGAAAGTTCCACAAAATCCCTTGGCACAATACTGATGAATGTCACTCCAAATAGTCATTTTTGGCTAACAACCTGTATACATGTGTTCTATTTTTGTGCTCCTCTGCCTAACAACCTTGTATACATGTGTTCTATTATGGAGAATGAAGAAACCAAATGCTATATTCAAGAGTTGATTTTGAAGGGCCACATTAGACCAATATCCTTACCTTGTGGGAGACAAATTATTGTAGTAAAGGAGAAGGACAGGACATGGTGACTTTGTATTGATTATATATCCTTGAAAAATATCATTGTCAAGAACCAAAACCCAATCCCTCATATTGATGATCTTCTCGATCAGCTCAAGGGAGTCAAGTTTTTCAATAAGATTGATTTGAAGCTAGGATACCACCAAGTCTTGATCAAGCAAACTGATGTATGGAAGACAACCTTCAAGTATAAAGAAGGTATCTTTGAGTGGTTGTTCATGCCTTTTTACTTGACTAATGACCTGACGACATTCATGCAGATTATGGATGACATATTTCATCCATTCACAAACTCCTTTTTGGTCATATATCTAGATGAAATCCTCATATTCAAAAAAACATGGGAGGAACACTTGAATCATATTTAATAGGTCTTGGGCACCCTGCAACAACACAAGTTATATTCCAATTTGGAGAATTTTTCCTTCAAGATGAAGAGAATCAAGTATTTTGGATACATAATGGATGAGCATGGCATGCATGTGGATCTAACCAAAATCCAAGTCATTTGCATTTGGTTGGCCCCGAAGGTAATGACCGAGCTTCGTAGCTTCTCAAGCCTTACCAAATTATACTGCTAGTTTTTTGGGGGGTTCTCTCATATCACTTGGGCCCTAATACAAGTGACCAAGAGTGGAGAAAAGGACAAGTTTGTGTGGGATTCCTCCCAAAAGAAAGAATTCGAGGATTTGGAATTTTGCTTCTACTTAGCACCATTCCTTATTCTTCCAAACCTACAAAAACCATTTCAGATTGAGATAGATGCTTCATATTATGCTATCGGTGAAGTCATGTATTAGCATGGGAATTTGATATTCTATCATAGTGAAACCCCACCTACGAAAAAGAGATGTACTCCATTGTGCATGAATGTCGATAGTGGAAGCATTACATTCTAGAGAAGGAAACGATCATCCACACTGATCATAGGCCTCTGCAATTCATGCAGACACAAGGAAAGTTACAGAATCACCACCGTCATAAGTGTTCCGCGTACCTGCAAAAATTCCACTTGAACATAAAGTACAATAAGGGCAGCACAAACCGTGTCACATATTTTCTCAGTTGACCCCTAATTGTGGCGCTAACCATAGTTCTTAACTCATGTGTGCATGAGAAGTCCTGGTGGCCATAATTATGCAATATTGAATCTAACTTTGTTTTTTCCTATCATACATTGAGCGTAGGAAAAATAGTTCCAGACATTCATATCCAGGATAGATTTCTATGCCATATGAACCATCTCTTTATTCCTTCAAGTGAGCATGCAAAGATAATATGGGAATCTCATTATGGTCGGTAAACAGGACCTTTTGGTGTAGAAAAAATAATGGAAGCACTGCAAAAAAACATTATTGGTCAAATCTTCCAGAATATGTTCACAAGTACATCGGATCATGCACTGCCTACGCCATTGCCAATCCCACCATAAAGAAACAAGGGATATATTTTCCTACTTCATATAGGTCGTGGGAGTCAATATCCATGGATTAAATTTATGGTATACCTTCAACCAAGAATGGAAATGATTGTGTCTTTGTGATCATTGATTGATTCTCTAAGATGTCAATTTTGGCACCCAGCAAGAAGAGCATTACATTCGAGGCCACCACTAAGCTCTTCTTTGAACATGTTTGGTTTCATTTTGGGCTCCCACAAACCATTGTCTCAAATTGATATAGTAAGTTCCTAAGAATGTTTTGGTCCATCGTATGGTCAATGATGGACACCAAGATGACCAAATAGAGTACCTTCCACCCACAAAATGATGGACAAACAAAGGTAGTCAACATAGTGATTGTCCATATCCTCGGTATTTACAATTTCAAACATCCACAAACATGGGATGAAATACTTCCTTATGTTCAACATAGCTACAACATATCCCTCCAAAAATTTATTCACCGCAACCTTTTTCAGGTGTGCTTGGGGTTCCAACCATTGGCCCCCATTGACATAGATCTGCCCCATTGAAGCTGCATAGGAAGAGTCCTCCCATGCTCAGAATGAGGTTGATCGAAAAAACAAATTTTTTGAGCGAATCTATCACATCCAACAAAAATTTTATGATATTTTTTAGAAGGCCAATGCCAAGTACAAGGAACACCACGATCAACATCAGGTAAAACACAAGTTTTAGGTGGGAGATAAGATATGATTGCATTTCCAGAAAGATTACCTCATAGGACCTCATTGGAAGAAATTCCCACTCAGATATGAGACTTACACCATCACTGAGGTTGTGGGTGAGAATTATTTTGAATTAAGTATTCATCATTTCCTTAGATTGCACTCGTTATTTAATGTGGAACTACTTCAACCATATTTTCCACCCCTTCTGGAAACTTCATATGCAACCGGGCACTTGACCCCTATAGAATTCAATCCTAACTACATTGAATAGGAAAGGATTGATTGGATCATCAACACCAATATGAAGGGAACCAACCAACATAACATACAACTCTATTAGGTCATCAAAGTAGGGTAGTTTCTTCATCAGGGAAAGTGGCTCACCGAGAGTTAGATTCAACAAAAGTTTCCCCATCTAATGGAGGGACTTGAAAAAATGGATAAAATTTCTTCCTAAATCAGGAGGAATGATCCAGGTTTACACTAGAAGCCACCAACCTATCCCACTAGATCAAAGTACAATTTCCATCTTGGTAGTTTTTCTACAATGTTCTAGGTCCTAACATTTTGGGGCCATTTTAAAGCACTAAACGATGTTTTTTGACTTGGAATCACCCAATAGTTACCTTTGGTCCATTTCAAATGTGTAATCCTCGGCTAAACATTTCTGACGAGGTACCGAGTTCCCCAAACGAAGATTGTATGCAAAACTTTATCCCTCGAGAAGTTGATGTATCAAGTACCCCCGTCGGGGCACATAATCATTTTGGAGTTTCATTTTTCGGGGTTAGGGTTTTGGGTGTTTAGGGTTTTCTCATTTATGCTTTATGTTAAAAATTTCTTTGGAGCCTCATTATAATCATCTTCTTTTGAATGAGAGTAGCTGACATAGCTCTCTTCATAGATAAGCTACCACCATTCTAGCTAGCCTGTGTACTTTGCATTTTACAGTCTTTTGTATTCCAAACAATCATTAATAGAATCTCAATTTTACCATATTATTGTATTCCTTGCAATATCTTTATGTATATCCTTGTTATATATTTGTTATATTTCTTCCTTAATGTCATTCTCAAAACAATCTAGATCGAAATTCCCCAAATTCCTGAGTAAATTAAAGTTTAAAGGACTCATATTAGTTTAAGAGAAGTTAATGAAGTAGATATGCAAGTTACAGGGCTTAATTTGACCTTAGAGGTCAAAAATACAAGTTTTAATTGTTCTTGTAGTGTTGCAAGTAGTTTGGAGAATAGACGATCGAGATCATGTTTGATCTCAAGATCGACGGTCTAGATTCACTTTGATAAATTTAAAAATTCATAATGTTTTGGTTGTTTTGAAGGTTGAGAAAATTAACAGCCATAATTCATTTTAGGAGTTTTTGAAATGTATCATATCGACGGTAAAGGTTTGTTGATGAAGTTGGGTGAAGTTTGGAGAATCAATGGTTTAGATCATTTAGATTGGGAGATTGATGGTCCAGATCAATAAGAGAAATGTCAAAAAAAATCTAAGTGTTGAAGTTCACCAATATAAATCACTGAAGGTTAATGGTTGAGATGACAGAGATGACCAAAATTTTGGTTTGTCTAGAAGACATATCTTATCGTCGTTGACCCATAATCAGGCGTCGGGTGAATCTAGTGAATTATTTTCAATCACCAATAGAAATTGTCAATAGTTGGGCATCGACCAACTCAGTGAAGTGTTTCAAACTTGCAAGAGAAATGGGCAATGGGCTAACATGTCGATGGTCGGGAATCGACCAAATTTGAAAACTTCTTCAGGTTTTCCAAGAGAATCAACCAATGGTCAATGGAGGGAAGAGCATTATGACATGTCATACCACATCAACATCAACTTTCCATGCCATGTAATAATATGTGTTTCATGTCACATATGCCAATTTGACACCTTAATATGAAATGTCAGGCCATGTTAGTGTCCATGTGTCATGCCACGTCAACATTTGTGACATCAACCAACAAATATGGATGATGGGTGACGATTGGGTCGGCCGGATTGAGGAAATGTTTTCATCACTCATTGGGCATCATCAACCATCGATGGGACATTTTTTAGGAATCAACTAAATCAATAAGAAGTTCCATTCACCGATGAATATCATTGACCATTAATGGTCAGGTCGGTTGATTTAGAGTTGTGTGCAAATCTAACATTAGGGAATTGGGTCGATGGTCGACGGTCGGGTCAGAAATTTGGGGAAAGTGTGGTGCATGTAAAATGACAATGTTGGTCACCGATCACCGATAGAGAACATATGAGTGGGTCATATTATGACTGATTTTGAGTTCAACAACTGATATTTAAAGGGTTGTTAAATTAGTAAAACAAACATTTTATGTGAATTTTTTATGTTTTTGAAGGTCATTAACTTGTGGGGATTTTTTTAGGGTGTTGTGGGAACACAACTGCGCCACGAAAATTGTTAGTTTTAGTGGAGGCCCATACTACAAAATTTTCTACAAGGAACTACTCTATATTCACATGATTATTTATTCACCTACAGGAGTTATCTCTTGCATATGGCCACCTAAACCAAGATGATACAATCTTCACTAGGCTTCAAGCTCATTATTTTGGACCCTTTGTGCATATTTACTTGGGATTTTATCTCCTCCCTATTCTATTCACATAACCTTAGTCCTATTCTTGTCATCATCGCTCCTTTTCCCACTCTGTAATGCCTCCAACTTCAAAATCCTAACGACTATGCCTTATAATGTCATCATCGAGGGAACAACGATCGAAATGATCTTCCTTATATTTTCTCGTATATCCCTGATGACAACACACCCCTTTTTTTAAGGCCATGTCATAGTCCAGTGTTGGGTATGTGTTATATTCTTTGCATGACTATCAATAGTGTTTGTTACATTCTGTTAGGCACGCACGGGGGTCGTGTCACATTGTTTTCCTCATTTTTTTGTGTCACTTTGATTTTCATGTCTATTGTTGGGATTTTTTTTCAGAACATGGTTTTTGTCGATGGTTTTCTATTTCCATTTAAGGAATTAGGGTTGTTGACTAATCCAGGTCATTGGGTTAGGGTTTTCTATGTTGTCGGATCCTATATGTATATTGTTGGTTTTCTCGGTTTGGGTTTCCAGGGGGGAAATCTCTGTGTAATGTGTGTATTTTCCATTGTATCTTTTCTATTCTTTTATTGAAAATTTGTTTGCAGTAAAATATTGTACAAGGTTAAAATCTACATTTGGTCAAGGGGGACACCTTTGTGGTCAAGGGTTTGGATCGGGACTGTGATAAGCCTTGTTACATTGGGAGATGTTTGGTCTTGATTTTTCAGGTGAAAAGAAATGGCGAGGAGTTTGAAAATGGAGATCAAGAAGTTTAATTTTTTGAGTTGTGGAAGCTCAAGATGGAATATATATTGGTGGACAAAGATCATTGGATCCAAGTACTGCACCTACAGGAACTTCAACAGATGAATGGAAAAATTTGGATCAGAAGGCAAAGAGAACAATCTAACTGTCTCTTAGATTCAGTATTACCGAATGTGTTAGAGGAAGCTACAACCAAATATTTATGGGATATGTTGGGAAAGTTGTATCAGTCTAAATCCCTAGTAAATAAACTATTCATGAGAAAGAAGTTGTATACCCTGAGGATGAGAGATGGAGACTTGGTGGCATAGCAATTGAACGCCTTCAATATTGTGGTAAGTCATTTCGTATATATTGAGATTAAAATTTTAGATGAAGATAAGTGTATCAGTTTATTATTCTCTTTATTAGTCTTGTGGGATAGTCTGGCTATGGCCATAGGTAGTAATACAATTTACTTGAAGTTTGATGAAGTGGTCTCATCCTCATTGTTGGAGGAGATGAGACAGAAGAACATGGAAGTACAAAGCACAGATGCATTATTTAAAAGAGGATACTCCCAGGAAATAAATGTATCTAAGTCCTCAAGTGGGAGACTTAAGTATAAGGGAAGATCTAAGTCTCCTGGAAAGTTTGTAAAGGTATGTTGGAGATGTTGAAAATAAGGCCACTACAAGAAGTAGTGTAGATCCAAAGTTGAAGAAAAGAAGGGATATGAAGAATCTCCTCCTACAAAAGAAAATACCTCCAAGGAATAAGGAGGGGATATGTACTTGGATTCTTCAAGAAAACATGCAGATCATGAAGCATGGTTGGTTGAATCAAGTGCATCCTTTCATATGAATCCCCACAGGGAGTGCTTATCTGAATATTAAAGGTATGATCAAGGTAATATTTTCCTAGGTGATGACTTGAAAACCATAATCATAGGTCAAGGAAAGTTCAAGTTGAGGATCATAGGTGGAAGGATTAGAAAACTACCTGGTGTTATACATGTCCCAGGATTGGACAAAAAATTTATTTATGTAAGAAAAATGGATGATGCAGGGGTAAAAACAATATTTGAAAAGGAAACTTTCAGGATGGTTCGAGGAGCAATGGTGCTACTGAAGGGAGTTCAGTTTGGAACTTTATATAATCTTCAAGGAATCACTATTAGTGATGGGTGTAATAGTTCCATTGTTCCTAATATTGGAGTTGAAGAAGAAAGAACTCCTATAGTCTCTAAAGAAAAGGTTATGTTGTGGGATCAAAGACTGGGATATATCAGAGAGAAGGGTTTGTGACTACTACATGGTAAAGGTATGGTTGAAGGTATGTCTAACTTCTCTATGGATTTTGATTTCTGTAAACATTTTGTATAGGGGAAGAAGAATCAGGTAAGATTCCCCTTTGGTGCAACGAGGGAAGAGGGAATTTTACAGCTAGTTCACAATGATGTGTTTCGACCTATGTTAGTTCCATAATTGAGAAAATATGTGTACTATGTATCATTTATAGATGACTTATTGAGGAATATTTGGATATATTTTTTATCACCTCGGGAAACATGTCACATTTTTTGCCTCATTTTTCATGTCACCTCGATTTATGTGTCTTATTTTGGGTGTTTTTTCGGTACATGGATTTTTCCGATGGTTTTCTATTTCCAGTTAAGGAATTAGGGTAGTTGACTAATCTATGTCATTAGGTTATGGTTTTGGATGCGGCTGGCTCCTATGTATATTGTATTGTAAATAATGTATCACAATGAATGAATATAGAATATGTTGGTTTTCCTAGTTTGGGTTTCCATGGGAAAAATCTCTATGTAATGTGTGTATTTTCCATTGTATCTTTTTTGTTCTTTTATTGAAAATATGTTTGTAGTAAAATATTGTAAAGGTTAAAATATACATCTAGGAGGCATGATAGGATTGGACCATGAGTCCACATGAACATGATTGTTCATATGGGCCCCATTTCCTATTCATATCATGCGACCACCCTCATACCCACATGTGGCGAGCTTCTACTCAATAGTTATTTTCGGCGAAACCTTTTCATTGTCAGTAAAAAAAAATAATCCCATATTTTCTCTTTCCTTCGTGCATTGTTGACGACAATGTTGTTCATAATATTATTGATGAAAAATATTTAGTTTATCCTATGGCTGATATAATCCTAGAAATCATTGATTTCTTCATGATTGTTAAACCCATGCTATCCCTTGAGCTTTCCCACACAGTTATGCTAACTTCTTATCACAATTATTAAGAAGAAGATGTGTTTTGAGTGATCGAATTATTGGGTGTTATAATCCTATTACAAACCTTTAAAAACTCGCATCGAGATTAATGATATGTTTAAAAGCTATCTTCATCGGAGGATCGTTCCATGATCTTAGTCAAAAAATTTCACTATTATAGACTTTTGACGACAATGGATTTTTGGTGATCTCTTCCCCCTATCTTTCTTGCTCCTCATGTTCATAACCTCTAAACTACCTACGATAAAATTTACGCCATCGCAAATGAATCTGACAAAGTTAAATACTTAATGCATTTCTTCATTAATTACACCTCTAATTGGAGGTAAATTGTGGAGCGTCAAAACAATAGCAAAGACTTAATTTTTTCCACTTGTCTGTATTTTCACTAAGAAAGATAGGCATTGTTGATTGTGAAGGCATGATTTGTTTCTCTATCAACTATCATCCCTGGTCTATGAGTAAGTATTTCGTAACTCATTTGGTATTTTTTGTTTGTATCACTATGGTAATGCTCTGATTTTATCAATTACATGTTTTATGTAGGTGGAAAAATGTATCAGATGCTGACCAGCAAAGGAAAACTCCAAACATTCCTCGTACCTTTTCTTGCCAAAGTCCCAGAATCTTTCAATGTTTTCATCACGAATAGCCATGATGGGATGGAAAAATATCTCAACTATTATGAAACTTTTGACATTATCTAGAAAAAAAAATTCCTATCTGATGAGTCGGACATTGAAGAGTACATAAACACTCTCACGAGTGGTATCCACACAGTAGCTTCTCACTCGGAGATCTCCCCTTACAATGACGCTGCAAGGTGGTGCTTTGGACATTTGGAGATGGACATGGGATTGATATTCAATGGTTTTGTCCTTCCAATTCAATCACTTAAGGTAGAATATGTCCAAACCAGATATAATACCCTAGGGCCTATTGTTTCTCTAAATGAGTCGTTCCTAGACAAATTTGGGATTGAGAATGAATATTTTGAAACAATGATGGAATATTGGTTCTTCGATGAATAATGTCCAATGAAAAATGGAGAAAGGAATTTCCCGGCATGGTATTTGAAAATCTCATACAAAATTCTGAATACAATGATCTACGGACTCAATGGCGAAGAAGTCAACACCCATTTCGAAATGGAATGGTTTCATATGGCTTACATGGTAGTTAAAACTGACCAATATTTCAATTGGGCAAGCATCCTATCATTCATCATTGTGAACTGTATTCTAGAACCCAAAGATATGAAAAACCCTAGTTTCTACATGTCTTCCTATTTCATAGATTGTTATAGGAGAATCCCCCTGTGGACAAGTGGATTTCCTCTTGGTATCTAGACCCCTAACACCAAGACATAAAGGGTGTTATTATTGGTCACTGACATCCTTTTAGATCTAATTAAGCTAATGAATGAAGAGGAAGAAGAAAAATGTACCTTTTTAAAAGGCCTTTGTCCTCGCAAAGTCCAAGTTGAGCTTCAATCCCAGGCTCCTTGATAGGTCCTGTAGAACAAACAAAGATACAACAAGCTTCATATTCTACTAAGATTAGCTCAAATATAGATCTATCTACTGAAGACAAGTTCATGTGGAACAAACATAAACTTGAAAGAAATAGGCCAAGCATGTATGTATATTAATGAGAACAAATGAAGAGTACTTACAATCCTCTGATGAAGGTGCAACAACTTCTTCCAACTCTCCTTGTCCAACCCCTTTTCTCAAGTAATATACATTGATTATGCCTCAATGGCATCTCACTTATGGGATCATAAGTTTGGTGTAATTCTCAATCTCTATATATCAATTCCCTTATCTTATGATATCATAAGTTAGGTGTTTCTCTATTCTCTATTAGGTAATGTATGTTGCCTATGAGATCATAAGTTTCATACCTCTAATCTTTTCATGTGTCTTTCACCATGATAATGCCTCCTTATATAAGCTTGGAGAGACCCAACCACTTGAGAGATATCTAGGATAATTTGAGGATTCCTCTCCTTTAGTTGTGGATCTTCCCTAAGATCATGCCTTGAACTCATATTCTAATCCAACCAACTTCATAGATTGAGGGGATTCTTCCTTGATTTATCTCAACAAACCAAAAATTCTCTCAAAAAGGGTAGTTCTCCCCTAAAAGGGTGCACGGGGCTTTTCAATGCTCCCCCAAAGAAGCCCAAGGAGTGTTGGCACTCCCTGACAGTGGGTAGGGGAGCGTTGCCTTCCAAAAATCATTTTTAAGTAGTTTTTTCAGTGACAAAAGGCTTGTACTCATTGTCAAGTGATTTCTCCTCTTCAAAACCAGTCTTTGAGGTGTCTTAAGTATCCTTATGATGTCGTTAGAGGAACAACATAGGCAAGATCAAAGTATGATGTTTGTGACACTTGTGGTCAAGATGCGACACTTGCAAACAAGACGCGACACTTACAACACTTGTAATGATGACACTTGCGACATTATTGAAGTGAGTAATTTTGATGTGTAACAGATTTCCCCCCAAAGTGCGAAGTCAGAATACGATGATGACTAAAGTACTTTGTAGAATTTTTCGAGCAAGGGTATGGATGAAGAGAACCTGGTAGAAGCTTCATACAACCATCAAACAATAATTATGACATGTTTCAAACCCAAGGCAGACATACCTATGCTTGAGTGATAAAGACCTTTTCAGGTATGGCTGCCATAGAATACACTACGGATCCATAATTATATTGACAAAAAGTATAGCCACCAAACATACAATGTGGATCTATACTTCCATGACATGAACTGATCGTAGCCACGAAAATTAAACTGTGGATCTACGAGATGACAAGACATAGCCACAGACCAATACAAAGTGGATCTATGTAACAATATATGTGTCAATATTCAAGAGAAACTCTCTCGCAACCTGGGTAAAGTATATATCAGAGTGAATGACTCAACCTAGGGTCTTATTACCAATCCCGATGTAGTACAAATCTAACCATGTGAATAGATTCCCTGATGTTGAACATGGAAGAAACCACTTGATTATTGGTCAATGATGTAAACCGTTAACAAGCGCAAGGGAAATCACCATTGATGTCAATGATTCCCAAGGCACCCTAGCTAATTCCAGCGAATGTGAATATATGAGATGAATTCGAACATCTATGGAATCATCTGATTAGAGTTCAATTATGTAAACCTACTTTCGGACATGAGGAGGCTTTCCATTGAGGCATGCAGGTCCCAAAGTACTAACTGGTTTCTAAGTCTAGATCCTGGATAATGTGATGAAGTCGACAGGAATAGAATCGTCGGAGGAGGGCCTTGATGTATCCCCCATCAATGAAAAAAAATAGACACAAAGATGTAATTGGTGGATCAAATGAACATGGACTGACACAGGTATTGAAATAGGATTTTTGTGATGGCTGACTCTCAAGGCAGATACTTCCCTTGAACATTGAGGCATGACAACAAAAAATTAACAGGGACCAAAACTTGATAATGCAATGGATACTATGAATTACGTCAGGTGACCCAAAGGAGTAAGGAAACTCAAAGGATTGGTTCAATGCAGAGGTTCAACAGATTGAAATGTGTGAAAGGATAAAATGTCATGTTCAAGAGTGACTGTAAGGTCACTAGCAAAGTTCTCAAAAACTGTTTGTCTTTCTTCTTTCAATTTTTTCCCCCATCCAGATAGATGAGTACCTATTTTTGGTTTAATGAGCTTGATGAGGGTAACACATGCTTGATATAACTCACCTTCAGTAATTTTCTCTTCCTTTTCTTAACAAACTGGAAGAAGCAAGGATTTGATCCCATATGGGCCCTTCAATGTACAATTGCTTTAACGAGTCCATAGAAGGTAAACTCGGTTGTTTTTCATATTTAGAGAGTCTGAAAATGACTTAAAGAGGACTCCAATGTCGTCCTTTTTCGTAATATTAGTCTCATGAGGCCGAAAAGGAGATAAATTATCACTCAAAAGATGCCCCTTCAAATCTTTTAACGAGTGGGAAAGGAAGCAAGATCACTCGAAAATATTTTCATGTTTAGAGAGTCTAAAAAGATCTTAAAGGAGACTCCAAGGGATTCCTTTTTTTGTATATCCATGCGATCTCAAAAAAGAGATAAAAGGTTGCTCGGTTACATTCTCATGTTTTTACAAGCATGAGAAAGAACAAAGACTAAGTTCAGTATGCCCCCAGCTTTAAAAGCTAGTGGCTTAACTCTAGAATGATCATCAAAGGATGGAGACATACCCCTTAAGATTCAATTCATTCACTGACTTTGAGGTTGTCACAAATTTATGTACTAGATGGAGAAAAAGGATACAGGTGGATGAAATGAAGGTTAAAAAATGAGACCTAATGAAAGAATCGACTCGACATCTATGAGATCTAGCGAAAGACTCGACCTGAGAGGGGAGGTGACTGTTTCATTTTTGAATGAGATTGACACAAGAAAAGAACTATGCTCAAGGCTCCAGGTTCAATCCCCAGATCCCTTTTTCTTTTTTTAATGAGCTTGCTATAGAGAGAAAAAAAAAACTATGCTCAAGACCTCTGTTTCATTTTTTAACAAGCTTTCCACAGAGAAGAGAAACTATGCTCGTGACCTCGGTTTCATTTTTTAACGAGCTTGCTACAGAGAAGAAAAACTATGCTCGTAGAATTTTCTTGATCATGGCTTCCAAGAGGATAATGTTCTAGAAGGACACCATGTCAAGGGACAAAACTCCATCATGGATTCCATGAGATATTCATTGGATGGGAAAAAAACACTTTGTAAGGAACACATGTTGAGTTTCTCGTCAGGGGTAAGGATATTAGGCTCCAATATCCCTACTGAAGAGATCACCATGTCAACTACCGAATCCAAGTCATCGGAGGTTGAAGTCATGGAAGACAAAGCCACATAATTGACCTGTGGTAGGGGTGATACCATCTTCATATAATACCCAGTTAGGGAGGTCATTGGGTTGATGGTCAAGTTAGGGCCAATGGCCAAAACAATATCTAGGAAAGGAATAAAAAATCAGAGCTCCATCCCCAGTGGACTCACCAATTTCTTTTACAGGAGAATCCCCCTACGGACAAGTGGATTTCCTCTTGGTATCTAGACCCATAAAACCAAGACAAAAAGGGTGATATCAATGGTCACTAACATCCTTTTAGATCTAATTAAGCTAATGAATGAAGAGGAAGAATCAAATTGTACCTTTTTAAAGGGCGTTTGTCCTTGCAAAGTCTAAGTTGAGCTTCAATCCCAAGCTCCTCGATAGGTCCTGTAGAAAAAACAAAGATACAACAAGCTTGCTATTCTACTGAGATTAGCTCAAATGTACATCTATATACTGAAGACAAGTTCATGTGGAACAAACATAAACTTGAAAGAAATAGACCAAGCATGTATGTATATTAATGAGAACAAATGAAGAGTACTTACAATCCTCTGATGAAAGTGCAACAGCTTCTTCCAACTCTCCTTATCCAACCCCTTTGCTCAAGTAATATACACTGATTATGCTTCAATGGAATCTCACTTATGGGATCATAAGTTTGGTGTAATTCTAAATATCCATATATCAATTACCCTATCTTATGAGATCATAAGTTATGTGTTTCTCTATTCTCTATCAGGTGTTGTATGTTACCTATGAGATCATGGGTTTCATACCTCCAATCTTTTCATGTGTCTTTCACCATGAGAAGGCCTCCTTATATAAGCTTGGAGAGACCCAACCACTTGAGAGATCTTTGGGATAAGTTGAGTATTCCTCTCCTTCAATTTTGGATCTTCCCTAAGATCATGCCTTGAACTCATATTCAAATCCAACCAACTTTAGAGATTGAGGGGATCCTTCCCTGATTTATCTCAACAAACCAAAAATTTGCTCAGAAAGGGTAGTGCTCCCCTAAAAGGGTGCACAAAGCATTTCAATGCTCTCCCAAATAAGCCCAGGGAGCGTTGGCACTCCTTGACAGTGGGTGGGAGCGCGTTGCCTTCCAAAAATCATTTTTAAGTAGCTTTTCTAGTGGCAAAATGCTTTTACTCCTTGTCAAGTGATTTCTCCTCTTCAAAATTAGTCTTTGAGGTGTATTAAGTTTCCTTATGGTGTCGTTAGAGGCACAACATAGGAAATATGGAAGTATGATGTTTCCGACACTTGTGGTCTAGATGCGACACTTGCGGACAAGACACGACACTTACAACACTTGTAATGACGACACTTGCGACATTATTGAAGTGACTAATTTTTATGTGTAACATAGATGCTATCTATTCAACCAATTCCCTCCTTTTATTTAATTGGTCTTAGACCCAAAATCAATGTCCTATCCATATATATTTTTCTCGATTATGGCAAGCCAACTGTAAGGAGCATTTTATGATATTTGTGACTATTTTCTTGCCACCTTACACAAGCCCATCCTTGGATTTTTCCTGCATAGGATTTCTCCAGGTGCTATGAAATACCTAAGGGGAATTGTGGATTGGTATATAAAAACAAATATACCTATGTCATAATATTTGGAGCCACAATACTTCCACACTTGCTACCCAAGTATGTACCCAATAAGTTACTGGGATAGAGAAATAACATATCATGTTGTGGAGAAGGGAGCCACTGCTTGTTTTTTAGAAAAGTGAAAAAGGTATTGGCCCAATTTTCCTATTAATATAGGCATATTTTCCCTACAGAACAAGAATCAAGTTGAAAAAGACGTGGAAAACCTAAAGGAGTTGTGTCTTTGCATTGAGGAACCTAAATCTCATGACCCCAAGAATGTGGTATCTGAACATGGGAAGGTCGTTAAAATAGAACCACAAATTATGCATGAATCCAAGTTTACAAAAGATATCTTCTAGGGATCTTTAAGTTTTGAAGAGATGGTGAAAAGTCTCACCACTGAAGTAGCCCAAGAGCAGTCGAGGAAAGAGGAAAAACAAGGCATAAACCTAAGGATAGAACAATCCAAATCCCTTCTCATAGAAGATAATTAAATATTAAAGTCAGAAGAACATAAAAATAGGTTAAAGGAAGAAAAATGAGAAAGGAAATATGAAGAGGCTGAAGAAAGATACTAGTAGAGGAAGAAGAAGGAATCCGAGGAGAAACAGACCGAGTTGGAAAAGGCCAAACAAAAACAATTTCCCCTGTAGGAACTAATGTGAATAAATAAATGAGTATAAAGACAAAGAAATAAAAAATATGCAAGCATAGTGAAAGAAAAGTCTATTGCACAGGAAGAGGAAAGGAGAAAAGAAGAAGACGAAAGGAGAAAAGCTTCCAAGTCCCAAAAGAATAGTTCAACATTCAACATTACTATTATTACATAAGGTCCTAAAACCAACTTGATCAACACCCCCATAGAGGAATGTACCCCATTGGTTTCCATCCTAGGGAGATTATTAGTCACTTGTGCATGATTGGGATTTGAAGGTGCAATAGTCGGTGTTGGTGATTATTACTACAACCACAAGAAAAGAGAAATCACGAAAAGAATGCCAAATAGGAAAATAGGAAAGGTTGATGCAAGTCATGAAACCCTTGAAAGAAACATCAAGTGGAAAGTTGGTCCAAACCTCAAATAAAGTGCAATACGATTAACCTCAGAGCTTAGTGATTTTTTAGGTGTGAATAATGTGGCAGTTCATGAAGTGGAAGGGGATCTAGATGCAAAGAAAGCCATAATTGTTGAGTTGGAGAAAACTATGGAAACCATAAAAGGTACCATGGCTACTGAGAACATAAAAAAATCCCTATAGACAAAGCGTATGCACAGAGAGGAGATGGAGAGGTAACATAAGGTCCTAGAAAAGGATTTAAAGGAAGGATTTAACGAAACAATCTCCCTCAACTAGAAGACACATCAAGATGAGATAGAAAATCTCATAATCGTACATGCTCAAGAGGTAACTATACTCAAAGGAGAATAGTTAGATATGAAAAAATACAATGAAAGAATAAAATATCAGGAAGGAGACTACAATAGGACAATCAACTCCTGAAGCAGACTATGGAAGAAATTAAGACAAAAATGATAGTTGTAGAAAAATTCAGAGAAGAGGCCAGAAAAATAAATGAATAACTTCAGGAATCACAGAATAAATTCTGCTATGCTCTCAATAAAATACTAAAGGCCAATTCTGATCAATGGAAGTTAATTATGTAGGTGGAAAATATGAAGGAAGAATATCAAATATCCCAGGAATCATATAACAAGGTCACAAAATGTTAGGATACTCATCAAAACTCCCCCGAGACCCTTCCTGCATATTCAGACAAGAAGGGAATCAGAGATATATGAGGATTGAATGTAGGGATGGAAATGATCATAGATATCACAAATACCCAAGAGCATGTTAGTACAACAAGCAAAGAATTGTTGAAGCATTCCAACAACTTACTCGCTCAGTTCGGGTTGGACCCCCAAGAGATTTGGAAAATTCATCATCTACTCAAACCATGGTTGAATATGTGGAAATGAAAAGGAATCTTAGTATGAAATCCATTGAAGCAATCAATGAAATTAGCGCAGAATTTATACAGACAAGATTAATACAACCCACCAGATTAATTTCACTAACTAAATATTTTGTGGGACGTGTTGACCATAATTTGAAAACATAAATTATTACTCCCATTTGAAACTGTAAAATAGACCCAGAAAGAAAAAAAATGTTTCGAGTATATACCATACTCAAAGACTTAAAAACATGGAAGAAATTCATAGATACAAAATTGCAACCACCAAGACCCACTTGATTATCTCATTGTAACCAAATTTTGCAGAAAAAATCATAGCCTTGTAATTGTTGTAATATCTTAATCAGGAAAGGGAACCAAAGAGTCACTTCAATATTCTAACCATTAAGTAGTTAAGGGAATGTGAAAATATTTTTTTTTCATTCTATAAAGTGGATGAATGTAAAGGAGAAAAAGATTTTGGTTTTCAGATGTAGTGGAACAATACTATTATTGCAGGTTAAATTGAACCAAAGACATTTTTGAAGATCTTGGTACTAATGTGTATGAACATGATTTTTCCACTTATGCTTGTTTAATTCTGTGGTATGTGAATGTTGGCTTTATGAACTACGCCTAAACTAATTTTCATATGTTTATAGTTATCACAATTTTCAATTCTAAGTGCAAGGACAATATGATCAGTTGATGAATCAATTAGTTGTTTCTAGCTCATTATCTTGTTAAGTCTTCATATTTATTTCCCATATGAATTATTTAAGTGCAAGTGATACAAATATTTAACTGCACTTATCTTTTTTATTTTTCTCCTGATCAAGATAGGATAGAATAGAATAGAGAATAAGTGCATTTTAGGACCGTAGATAATCATTTTAGTCTAGAATTAGTTCTTTAGAATTTTAATTCATATGAGAATCTGTTGGTTCTCATATTCATATTTAGTTAGTGAATTAGTTATATTCGTAACCAGACCAAAATATGGTCGGAAACACCATTCCAAATGAGAGTGGGTCTAATTGGAACTTGTCATTGAGTGCTCTCCCTTACCTATTTGAGCGGGTCATTTTGGCCCATCAACAAAAGGCATAAGAGACATTGTTATCCAATAAAAACCCTTAAGAACAGAGTGTACTACCAAGGTACAATTTTATTTTCATTTCAAATCAAATAACTTATATATATGTATCTAATGATCTAAACGGTTCACAAAACGGATCTCATATGAGAATGTTACAACCAAAATAGTAAGGGTAAAATTTTGGCAAAAGTTTACTTCCAGAAGGCATAACTCCCTACTCATAAGTCCATATGGGGCACAAGAGTAGTCAATGAAAATATTATGACTCATAGAAGCAAGACATGAAGTCCAATTTTGGTTATGGTTACCTAAAATTGTGTTGACATTGAAAGAAGACACTTGTGGCATACAAGAATAAATTGGGTAAATAGCCTAAAATTCTCCAGACCATAACTTTTATCTCGGAGCTCAAAATTGAGAAAGAGAATAGTCGTTGGAAAGGTATTTAGGAGTAGAATAAAACTGTAAACCCATAATTTTGAACTGGGAAATTAAATTCCTTAGATGTTGATAAGTAGTTTTTTGTAGCAGTAAAAGAGTGGAAATTGCAGCATGTAAACGTTGTAATGTTTCACTCAGAACTCAGATAGAGGCATGGGAATAACCGTTGGAAATCTATTTCAAAGAGAAATGAATCTAAGGAATCAAATTTTGATTGGGTGCATTGTGTACTTCATAAATTGATAAATAAAAATCTAGTATTATAATGGATGAAATGTTTTATGTTAGGTATGTTCTAACAATAATTATTACATGCACATTTCTTGTAGAATTAGAGGTATAGGAAAGAAATTTTCATTCTTATATGAGGATTGGAGTTATGGAAGATTCTCAGGGATATTATATCCATGAGGAAGTGATCATAGCTTTGCATGTCAGCATGGGGAATTTTGAGACAGATTCAAATGGAAGAAGAGATAGGCAAGAGCTTGTAACTATGAGAAGCCTACATAGGGAAGTGCAAATTTATAGAGCTAATAATGAAAGGATTATGAAGGCTCATGAATAGATACGTAAAAGATTAAACATGTTTCATAAAAATGTTAACAAAGACTTTGGAACTAAGAAATTAGTGAGTGATAGACAAGTATCAACATATAGATCCCATAGAAAAAGGTATGATCATGGAAATGATAGGAAGTCAAGAAGCATGAGCAGGTGTTGTCATTATCCAAAGCAGTCCACCAAAATAACTCATGCAATTTCAAGGCCAGGAAGTAGCCCAAGTGTGTATCTTGTTTTGAGGCAAGGAGAAGGCATGAAATAAACATCTTGCAAGGTGACCTCCAGAAGATGAAGCCACCAACTTTCAATGGTGAGCATAGAAAAGGAGAAGAGGCCAAGTCCTTATTGTTGGAAATGAATAAATATTTCCAGTTGCATGATTATCCCTCCTGGGTAGAAGATATAGTTTCCACCTGCCACTTCCGAGGAAAGGTAGCCATGTGGTGGGATCAACTTAACCAAAAAAAAAACTTGATGAGAAGAGGATATTGTGGAGGAATTTCAAAGGATATTTACAAGATAAATATTTTTCAGAGGATTGCTATTAAAGGAATATGAAAGAGTTCTTTGAACTCAAGTTGGGAACCATGACAATGGACGAATATGAAGAGAGGTTCTTTGAATTGTTGAAGTATTTTAACCTCATCAAGGATGAGAAGGTAAAAATCCAAAGGTTTCTAAGTGGGTTACCCTCCTTCTACAGTGAGAATATTCAATATGATACCCCAAAAAATATGGAGAAATCCATAAGGAGACCATTGCATATTTATGATAAAAGTAAAGGAAGGTCATTTTTCCAAAAGGCTTGGAGTGACAAGATGAAAGGGAAAAATGATCAAATGAAGAAAGGTTTAAGCCACCCTTTTTCAAGAACAACACCCAAGAAAATTAGCAAGCCCAGTCAACCCAAAATGTGCAAAAGACTACATATTCATTTGGGAAAAGGCCAAGGAAGTAACCTGTACAATGTTGGCGATGTGAAGGAAATAATTTATATAGGGACTTACATCACAAAGGAGAATGAATGAATATTATCCCCAACATTCAGGAGCTTGAAACAGTGGAAGGTATGGGAGGAAACATGCCAATTATTTATGCATCCTTGGACAACAAGCAAGAGAAATAACAATCCCCCATGATTTAAGTGGATGACAAGATTGATAACCAACCCATATTTATTTTAATTAATTCTGGTGCTAGCCATAGTTACATAAATGCTAACATTGTTGACATATTTCACCTGCAAAGGAGTAAACATAGGAAATCTTGGTTGGTTTAGTCAGCCACAGGGGATAAGAGGAAAATCAATGAGTTGGTTAAAGATTGTCCAATAGACATGAATGGATTTTTCACAAAGGTATATGTAAACATCATACCATTGGGTTCAAATGATTGTCTAATTGGCATGGATTGGTTGGAAAATCACCATGCTATCCTATATTGTTATAACAATACAATCACATGTCTTGATGAAGAATGGAAGCAATGAAATATTCAAGGAATTCCAAGGGTTGTATTTATTAGAGAGATTTCAGTTTTGCAGTTGAAAAAGAGATTTATAAAGGGATGTTAGATTTTTGCATCCTATATGGAAGAGGCAATGAAATATAAAGTGGAAAGAATTGAAGACCATCCAGTCTTGAGGGATTTTGAAGATGATTTTAGGGAAATCCTAGGATTTCCACCAAATAGAGACATTAATTTCTCTATCAATTTAGTGCCAGGAGCTTCCTTAGTGTCCAAGACAACTTATAGAATGGGAACAATAGAATTGAAAGAGTTGCAGATGAAAATTGAAGAATTATTAAAGAAGGGGTATATCATCTGAAGTGTGTCACCTTGGGGAGTAGTGATTATTTTTGTGAAGAATAAATATGGAACCTTAAGGCAGATTCTTTTTGTGAATAATAAATGACATTAATACAATATATTGATCCCCCTCTTGAAGGCTCATCGGAAAACATGGTCAGGACATGCATAGAGTGTGGCTCCAATGAATAATCCAAGGACTGTTGACATTGATATATTTAATAATACTATAATAATTCAAAGACCAATTCCTGAGCTTAGTCTTGCGACACTTAATAAAAAATTCTTAAATTTTTAAAGGTGCTCAAAAGGAGGGGTAGGGATTTCATGAAGATAGGAGGGATTCCCGAAAAATAGGGAGATGTGTCTTAAATGTTAATTTCCCATGGGAATTACCATGACGCACATGTAAGGACCAATGGGGAGAAACATGGGGAAGGTCTCATGTTGAGTTTTAGTGAGTGAGGGTAAAAATATAGAAAGTTAAATAATGAAAATCAATATGAAAAAAATGAACGAATATGTATAGCCTAGGAATTAGGTGGTAAGAAAGGAAAACAAATTTAGAATTAAAATTAAAACAAAAAAATAAATGAATATATATGACAAAATGAAAAAACAAGTTATTTTTTTAGTTTTACAGAAGGATGAAAAAAGTAAGGATGTACCTGTTACACCTTAGGTCTTGGAAAAAACACAACATTTAACAACTAGTTTGTTTATGTAACATAAATAGTTTATCCATGTAAAAACATATTTTCCATTATGTAAAAATAAATATCTAATGTAACCTTAGAGAAAAAACCATGGGAAAATAAATCATGTGGTTTTTACAAAACCAAGGGTAAAATAGAAATAAATAAATCAATCAAATAAAAACAAAAGAAATAAATCAAATCAAATAAAAATATATACAAAAATAAAAAATAAAAATAAAATCACAAATTAAGAAATTAGGAAAAATTACACAAAAGTCAAGGTCCCATGCCCCTCATGGTTCCATTGGTTAGGGTCCCACAACTATGGGGAAAAATTAGGAAGAAGGAATATCAGGTAGGTTTTGAGAAACCAGGTGTCAAGGAGAGTAGCTAGGTCACATGGCCATCCACAACACTGTGATTCACCTGCGACAAATGGAAAGCGATAAAGGGGAGGAATATGACATTTCATGTGATGAATCAATGTCACAAGTAATGAGGAATGATAAAAGGATACCAACACCAACCAAGTGCACGAAACAAGTCAATTTAGTCAAGTTGAAAATCTTAGAGGGTAGACTTGCTAATATCACAAGGGGAAAGAATACAACTAGATCAAGAAAAAATTTCTTATCCAAGACCACTATGCATGATACAGATGTGATATATACCGAACAAGAATTAGGCGATGACAATAATTACATATGTGAAAAACAATGGGCCTTAGGTTTGAGATTATAGAGCGAGGGGAGACCAAAANCAAGAAAAAATTTCTTATCCAAGACCACTATGCATGATACAGATGTGATATATACCGAACAAGAATTAGGCGATGACAATAATTACATATGTGAAAAACAATGGGCCTTAGGTTTGAGATTATAGAGCGAGGGGAGACCAAAACAGGAGCCTGATAGAGATCAATCTGAAAAGGATTGGGACAGTCCTACAGAAAAGTGCATTTGATATCCTTGGGAGTTTCTATTAGTAAGGAAATTGTAAGCTAATGTAATACGCTTCCCGACAAGGGGAAGCCTATGTAGGGTTAAGGTCAAGGTTCTGGATAAGGATCAAGGGACTCCCCCACTAGAATCTGAAGGTTGTAGCAATATCATAAATGAAGCGGCCCTGCGAACTTGCTCTTGTGAAACAAAAAATGAGATCATTCATACAATTAAAAGGATATGTGCCAATACACTATAAACATTATATTCCATGCCTTCAAGTAAACTTATATATGATAATTAGGTCTATTCGACGATAATCATAGTTGAGTGTAGATAAGTGTTTTGATAATGAATGTGCCAAGTTTCTACTCAGAATAAGGATTAGTGATTTTTCTATTAAGACTTAGAGTTAAAAACAGAAGAGTAGGATCAACATGCGAAAGAATAAGGATGAAGACATGAAGCACAACACACAAGAAGGAAGATTCATAATTTGAGTTATCCATTCACAAAATCTTCAACAACAAACTCATCCAAGACAACCGTCAATTAACATTAGACCCCTAACTCCCTCAAGATAAACAAAAACATAGCATTAGGCTTGACTAGTAGAGGATTAGGAAATATGATTGAAATTTTACTAGGGGGTCCTTTTCCTTTTGCTTGTAAAATCAAAAGTAAAGGTGAGTTATTTTGGCCTCAACACATTCGTGTAGGTGCAGTACCTAAATCCATTGTGATCCACTAATATTTTTCCACCAACAGATATTCCATCTAGATATTCCACAGCTCAAAAAATTTCCCATTAAATTTCTCTATTTCTATTTTTGAACTGCTCACCTTTTCTTTTCACTATAAGAATCAATACTTGTAACGTCCCTGACCATAAACCCCACTGTCGAGCAATGCTACAATGTGGAATATATTTATTTACTTATATTGAATATGTGAATTAAATCAAATTAACATATTTAGCATGGATTTACTGATGTCATACAGACTTAAACAAAATTAACAACAATTCAAACTTGCAACGGAATACATGATAACATTTCAAGACACAGACATGCATCATATATAAATCAAGTACATAATTAATACTTATGTTTTAAATTGGTGTAATGCCACCAATT
>ML821635.1:80208-100942 GCA_009831015.1 Picea engelmannii
ATGTAGATGTCTGCACGAATCTGATGAAGTATATGCATCATTGATATTTCCAAACATATCCACTTTATCTTATTGTAATGAATAATATCCAAATAAATTTTTGATGAAATTTTGAAAACCGTACGGTCATTTCAAGAAAAACACTGAAATTTTGTTGATTTTGAAACGATCATAACTTCAGTTCCTAGACTCCGTTTCAAACAATTTTTTTTTTTTTAAATTGGATATTTTCCCGAGAGAAATTCAAATATTCAATTTGTTTCTGAAAATGTTTCTTAGAAAATATCAGAATGGCGTCTGATGTGCGAGGACCTCTTTTTGTCTCCTCAAATGCATGCATTATGCATGGAAAAGTGTCTGCATGTGACTCCTGAGATGCATGCCATATATCTTCCACATGAATTTCAAAAAATAAATCTAAAATGGAGTAGACACCATCTTCAATTATTGGAATACTAGTTTCTGTAGATACTTGTGTAGAAGGCTCTTCAAACTGAGATGATTTATCTTCCAGTGGCTTTTCTACATTCTCTATCTTGTCAACATTTTGCATGCATTCTTCCTTATTCCAAAATAAAACCTCTAATATACTCCATAAATCATTTGAAGTGAATTCTTGTGAGTCATCATATACTTGATGGAGAATTTTGGGAGAAATAAAATAGAGGATACATCCTATGGCCATATCTTATCTATTGAGAAAGTCATTTTTCTCATCAACAGAATCAGGCTCTACTTCCATTTCCATGGTTATTTGTTACAAGCCTCTGCATCTGAGCATAAGCCAAATTTTTGGCTTCCATTCCAAATAGTTATGAGGCATGAGAAGTATTTATGGCGAATGATCCATCTTTTTGTTGTCTTCAATCTTTAGTACCTGCAAAAATAATTTGGTGTAGCTTTTTCTTAGTAGTTCGTCAGCTTTGATACCATGTAAATGTGTTCACCTACATAGAATAGATCTAGCTAAAAAATGATACACACATTTGTAGAGAGAATTGGGAAAAGAAGAAGAAGGAGAGAAAGAATGGAATAATTCTCATTAATCGTATTCCACACTCAAAGAGTGAATAATTTACAATATATATAGGATAAATGAGTAACTAATGAGCCATAGTGGTGGTCTATATTGATCTAGACACACACCAACAATTACAAGAGTAAACTTCCACCTAGTCTAATCTCTCAGGTAGTTATGAGAGTGAACGACCACCTAGCTAAGTTAACTAGTCAACTAATCTTCACTTAACTGACTGAAAAAAGAGGAGTGAGTTGGTGATAATCCCAATTTTTCATGGTGGCAAAACCAATGCAACATCTAAACTCAATTCAACTATTCAAACTGAAGTGTCAACTGAAAGAGAATATTCTCCAAGTGTAATATTCTCCCCTAAAATATAGGAGACTAGATAATGACTAATTATGACTAATAAACAAGGAATAACCTTAGGAAAAATAAATCCTAGGTGTGTGTGAAGTAACTCCAATGATGGATTCCAACTCCAAATCACGAGTTTCATGGTTCCTTTCATTCTCTTTCAACTTTCTGGATTCATAATAGATTACGAATCAATTATGACTGGGGACTCCTCCCAGTCCTTCATTGCATTCATCTGTACACACTACAATTTCTTCATTTGCGTTCGAAATCCTCAATATTGGAGAATTGGTTAACCATTGCTTCAATTGTTGAAAGCTTCTCTCACAATTCTCTATCCACTGAAATTTCTTCTCCTTCCTTTGCAAATAAGTGATAGGGTGAGCTATCCTCGAGAAGTTTGCGATAAACCTTCTGTAATAACTAGCTAGACCCATAAAGGATCTGACTTCTATCACATTATTTGGCACTAACCATTCTCTGATGGCCTCAATCTTCTCAGGATCTACAACTATCCCATCCTTCGAAATAATATGCCCCAAGTAATGGATTTTTTTTTGATAAAAATATCCCTTGATAAACTTGGCATACAGTTGGTGCTCTCCTAGCACATACAACACCATACTCAAATTTTGTTCATGCTCTTCCTCTGACTTGGAATACACCATAATGTCATCCAGGAATACTATGAAAAACTTTTCTACATAGTCCTGGAATACACCATTCATCAGAAACATAAAAACAATGGGTGTGTTCGACAGCCCAAATGGCACCATTGTGAACTTGTAATGACCATACCTTGTTATAAAGGAGGTATTTTTGATGTCTTCATCCTTTATCCTTACCTCGTGATATCCCGACCTAAGTTCTATCTTCAAAAATATCTTTGCATCCCTCCACTGATGTAAGAGGTCATCAATCCTCGATAGAGGATATTTTTTCTTTACAGTCACTTTGTTTAACTGTCTGAAATTGATACAAAATCTCATCATCCCATCTTTCTTCTTCATGAATAGGACCGAAGCTCCCCAAGGTGACACACTTGGGTGTATATACCCCTTCTTCAGAACCTCTTCAAGCTGCAACTAAAGTTATTTCAGCTCCAACCTACTCATTCTCTAAGGAGGTTTTGACACTAGAGATTCTCCAGGCATCAAGTTTACAGAGAAGTCAATATCTCTCTTTGGGGGTAATCCAGGTACCTCCTAGAATACATCTTCAAACTCCTTTAGTACCACATGATATCCAATATTTGACACCTTATCCTTAGGTGTTTCCTCCACATGGGTTGCAAATAATTGACAGCCTTTCCTATAACACTTCTTCAGTTGCATTGCTGAGATTTCTCTAACAGCAACAACTCTAGGAATTCCTTAGACTATTTTCCAATTTCCTTCCTCATCCAGGCAAGTGATTGTCTTTTTATGATAGTCCAAGATGGCATGGTATTGTTCCAACCATTCCATCCCAATTAGAGAGTCATAAGAACCTAAAGGAAGAATTTTCAATTCATCCTTTGTCCTCAGTCCATTCATGTCCACTGGACAAGACTTAACTAACTCAATGAATTTCCTCTTGGTTCATGTAGTCAGTTTCACTAAACAAGACTTTCCATGTTTTCTTCTCGACGATTGCAAACTTTTCACCACTCTAGGATCTATATAACTATGGCTAGCCCCTGAATAAATTAAAATAATAAAGGCATGGTTGTTGATCATACCTTCCACTTCAATCATGTGTGATTGATATTCAACTTGCTTGTTGTCTAGGGATACATAGATCCTTGGCATTCTACTGCCCATGTCCTCCACTGTTTCAGTCTGCTAAACATTGTGGACAACTCTCACTTTGTGATTTATGTGAGAGAAATCTATGTACCTATGGTTTCCTTTACAACCCCAATATTCCATAGGTGTCTGCCTTGGAAATTTCCCACCTACTTCAACCTTTCTGGGATCTCTAAAACCTGAATGTCCTTGAGGACTGTTCCTGAAAAAGGGTGTCTTAGTTCCCTTCTTGCTCTGATCCATATTGAATTTATTCTTGTTTTCCCAAGCCTTCCGAAAAGTAGGCTTCTCTCTTTGTTGCTCATATAAGCATTTCCCTCTTCTTATCATTTCTTCCATAGTTTTTGGGTCATCATACTGAATCTTGTCCCCAATGGAAGGTGGAAGTCCCCTCAGATACCTTTGAATCTTGACAGTATCATCCTTGATGAATGGAACATACTTCAATAATTCCAAAAACCTTTGTTCATATTCATCAATGGTCATGCTACCTAGTTGAGTTCAAAGAACTCTTTCACCTTTCCATCATAATATCTTTTAGTCAAGTATTTCTTCTCGAAATATTTCTTGAATTATTTCCAAGTGATATCTTTCTCTCGAATGTGTTGCACCTGCACAAGTTGATCCCACCACATGGATGATTTTCCTTTCAATTGATACATCACAATTCTTCCTTCTGCATGAGAGGAATAATTCTGCAGTTGGAAATATTTCCTCATGCCAAGAAACCATGTCTCAACATATTCCTCCTTCTTATGTTCTCCATCCAACATAGGAGGTTTAATCTTGTTCATTTCACCCTTCAGTTCATCCACTCTAGATATCATGTTCTCTCTGGTAAGAGATGGTCTTGTACTACTATGTGCCTCCTTATTGGAGTGTTTCGGGGAGTCACGACGATGCCTTCTAACACTTCTTGATCTTATTTTATTCTTAGGGACCTTGCGACTCCCTGTTATGCTTGAGTAAGTCTTCTTGTCCAATTTCTTTTTGATCCTTTCCAGGCTCTTCATCAACTTTATGTTGAATTATCCATGTTGTTCTTTAGTTTTCATGAGCTTTCTACTATCTTCTCGGTGATTCTAGGCATATTTCTACAATCGTTCAATGATTTTCATCATATGCCCTTCCCTATCTAACTCTTCTCCATGTCCATTGGAGTTCAATCCTTCAACTCCCAGATGGACATCCATTCCTTTTTCTTCATCCTTGGAACTGGAATCAATTTGTTCCTCTTCCATTTCTTTTTCACTTAGTGGAAATTATACTCGGTTTTGGCACTCGTTAAACTTATGCAAACACAATTTGAAGACAACCAGAATTTGTCAGGACATTATTCCTTAACAAATTTCACAACATTCATAAACAAATATGATTCAAGAAAACCTTCAATTTTCATTCTATGTGATTCTCGTTCAATCAAGAATCCTCATAGATTTCTTCTTTCGGAGCTCTGATCTACTAAGTTTTTGAGCACTAATCCATTTCTCTCAGTTCCCAACCCATGATACCATGGGTCATGACCAAGTGCTAGATCAATAAGCACGTACTCAAGCCTTCGACCTATGAAAATTTTAAAGCGCAATAAGACAATCACTCAAAGTTTTGAGTTACCAAAATCATGCAGTAGGGTGGATCAACGATCCATGTCTACCAAGCATCCAATGGATGACACTCACTATGGAACCTCAAGAGTCTGATTTCTGGGACTTCGGAAAATTTCACATCCGCACACCCCGAACCATTAATCTCTGAAAACTCCCACATTTCCTTAGGTGACATTATTATGTTACATCACTTAACGATTTCCCAATTATGGGGGCATGCAATGATGGTTTGGAGTAACTTGACTTTCATCCCGCAATTCTCCTGACACTGAAATGTAACCCCTTAGTGAAACCAGGGTTTCGATTGTAGGACTGCCTTGGAGAATCAGCTTACGTGCAACTTGGGTCCCCGCAATGCATTCTAGCTGTTGATCTTGATGTGTCGTGATCAACGCAATTGTGGGTCCTTCAACCTTTAACTACGTTACGTAACCTCGAGCCCCACATAGTACACTCATCACCAACTAAGGCAATGGCACATGGTACACCTAGAAAATTCCACGTCACCCCAGGTGACGTCATCTGGCCCCACCACATATATCCTTTCACTTTGAAACTTTGGGCTTCAGAGCTTTGGACTTCAGGAGTTTCAACTCCTCTATGCTCACTTTTTCCCAGAGTGCTTTCTCCCGAAGTTCACAATCTACCGACACATGTCCACCTATTGGCAGGCGAAATTGACTGCTCATCAAATGGAAGAGTGATTCTGGTCTGGGGTTGTCTAATTAACCCAAGCTATTTGGATTGATTCACTCTGATGGGTTTAATGGCTCCGTTGGCCAATCTAAAATCCTAAAAGAAACAAATAAATAAAACAAAGAAACAAAATAACTCACTAATTACTAATTACTAATACACACACACACACACACACACACACACACACACACACACACACACACATATATACAGCTTATTTAAATAATATTTATATGACAGGTCTGTTTATCTAATTTATATATACAAGATATACAAATTATGAGTTTTAATCTGAACTCATAAAAAATCAAATGTAGAAATGGTTCTTTTGATGAAAGTAAATAAAGAAAGAAAAAAGTACTATTTCTTTTTGTTTTTTTTTAAATCTATATGCATCTGTAAGATCAAATATCAAACTACTATTTAAACAGAAAAATGTAGACAGTGAAAATTATACTACATATAAGAATTTCTATAATAAACAAGAAAAAAAAAGGAACAGACTAACCTATTAATCACTTGAAGAGTATGCATCCAACTGTTTGTATAAATCATACATCAGTCCATCCACAAGATAAATCTGTTGTGCATCTTCACGCTATTTGGAATAAACGCCAAACTGGACATTGACTGGTGTATTTAATTGATAAAATGATAGGACGCAGAATAATAACTGTGATATAATAGACTGCAAGTAATAACGCATAAGATAAATCAGACAGTTACATCTTTCATTTAATCAATCAACATGTTTAAGGTAAACCTTATAATATGAATTGAATGATCATTCACTATTTTTATACAACTGAAGCATAAAATTGTGAACTGTGAGAGAAAAAAAACTATCTTGATGACATAATAATCTGCAAAGACGAAAGCTATCAACAATCATCAAATTATCAAGATAAACAAATTATAGACAACAACAACATTTACAAATGGCTAAAGCATAAATGTAAATATTTTTTATGTCCAAATTTGAGTATAAGCTATTCACAACTAGCCCCAGGCCAAGATGATGTAATTACAAAAATAATGGGTTTTTAAAGCCTTCATAAAGGTATATGTTTCCTCTTTTGGGATCAGATATTGATTACAAAAATAAAAGGGGGATACAACCACCTAGATCCTACTAAATCCTCTAAAGCTAACAAAAGTTTATTTCTGTTCATACAAATTGTATCAAAGATATGAATATCAAGTCTCAAAGATGCCTCAAATCAATTGGTAACCATGAACTCCTGAATATCCTGAAAGGAAAAGGAAAAATAGAAAGATTTAGATACATATTCAACCATTAATTTGCAAATTTCGAATTAATATAACTGGCTACAGAATCTGTTGATTCTGTAGCTAGTTATTTTAGTAAATGAAATCTAATTTATTGTAAGAACAAAGCAATATTGTTTTAACAAATAATCCTATTTTAAGATAAAAGGATCATACCTCCAACTGTAAGATCAAATCGTATCAGACAATCTGGGAATTTACTATAGATGTTGCAGTCTCAACATTTTTAAATATTACAGTGCCTGTAGTCTTCATACATTTGTCTTTTCCTTGAATGACAGACTCGAGCCTATGGTTTTCGCTGGTTAAGGTACCGATCTTATCAGTGAGAGATTTAACCCATGACTGTAGGATGGGTATGTCGGTGTAGTATCTATCAACCCAGGATAGACAAGCTTCACACTTCAACTGTGCAATGGTCCCTTGGGAATAATCACAATTGTGAACCGGGGAAATTTTGACATGGATTATAGACGTATTTCCCATTTTGATACCAGGAAACCCTTCGATATGTTTTAGACAAGGTGGTAAGTTGTCGACAAAGTTATAAGTCTGATCAACGGGTGGCTGAGACGAAAGAGGGTCTTCCTCAGCAATAAACCTGTCAATTTCTGAATCCGAACTCTCATGGATCTCGATAATTTTGATCAAGTTCACATGAGAGTTCGACTTGTTTCGAAGCTTTCTTGAAATTAACCTCCCGGCTCTCTTGTTTTTAAAATTTAAATCAGGATGGCCTTTAGATATCTCACCTGTAGGTTTCTTTAAAATTTTAACAGAGTCATTAGGTGTCTAACTTGCTCACGGGCCTACTCAATAACCTTTGGATCGAGAAAGGGTTTGTTGTAGGAGGCCGAGACACAAGCCTGAGTAGGTGAGAGGGGAACTGTAGGGTAGACAAGGTTTTATTCAACCAAGAGTTTGTCAACCTCCTCCATATCAGGGTTACCATAACCATTTTTGGTTATGAATGAATCCCAAATGTCATTCTGCAACTCTAATTGATGTGCAAGTAAAAATTTTACTAAGCCGTGATGGAAGAGGCTCGAGTATGATCATTTCTTTCTATACCTTTTGCCCATTTTGTAAAGGCTCCTTAATAAATAATACAACATATTTAAGGGAAACCCCATGAAAATCATGAGTAGACGCAGATGATAAAGAAACAAAAGACCCAAATGTCCTTCACAGGTGACAAACTATTTCAACACAGCAAGCAAACCATGCCATCGAGCTTTTAGTAAGGAAATAGGCATACCTTTGTCACATCCTTTTATCTTCCGAGATGTAAAAAGAAGACTCCAATGAACCTCTTCTACTTTTGCATTTTTGAACCACCTTTGACTGCTCGCAGGGAGTCTTGTAGCTTGGCTCAAGAAATCCTCTATAACCTCGAGTTGAACATCACCCACCTTAGCTCTACACCCATCGAAGGAGAGAGCAAATTCCTGAGCAGTTTTTATATTGAAACCATGGAATTTTCTAAGGAAAACGAGCCAACCATTACTCTCAAGATCCTCTCTGACATCGTCATATAAGAGCAAAGTTTGAATTCCATTAGGTTCGACTCTGACAACAGGAGCCATACTAAATGAAAGGGTAATCAATCAAACATAATGCGTAGGGAGGGCTTGTAAGAACAGACCAGAGCCATACCCTGAGCTCGAGAAACACCAACAGTGAATGACGTATGAGCAAAAAACTCATAAAGATAAGATGGGTGTTAATTGAAATGCATGCAAAGAGGGTTTGCAAAGCCCAAGACCAGTCTTGGAAATGATGGTTGACTACAAATCGTATTTCCACCTTTCATAAAGTACAAGCCAGGACCATAGCATTAAAAAGGAAATAAGTGTGAGATATAGTGGGTTTGATCATATGGTTTGGGAGTTTGAAAATCGAAAATCAAAAACTTAGTAATGAGGAAACATATAACCAAGAATCAAACAAAAGAAACATACCAATGCTCAAATAAATAAAAAGGTCCTTTGTTGATATAACTAACAATCCCTAAGCGTGCTTGGTGTTCAAGGAATCGAAACAAAGAGAATAGTCTTCATAGAAAGGAACAAGGCTTCATTAATAAACTGTAGAAAAAATTTGCCTTTGATAAACTTTCAAACAGAATGATAACACAGTCACAAGTTTTCATGCTTCGTTTTCATGCTTTAAGTCATGAACGAAGCATGAAAAAACAATAGGGAAAAGAGACAACTTACAACTGTCATTTCGAAAATTGCTCATGAAGAGTAATAAAAATAGATGACCCCAGTTAGGCAGCTATATAGATCATTTAATTGATATAAAATGTTAAAAAATATGTTGGGATACCAACAATGGTAACATGCTGGGAGAAGCAGTTATCTCTATATTACGAATGAGTTCGGGTTAGAGAAATTTGAAAGACTTCAAATCAAAGAACAAATGAAAGGTTATTTGAACATCTTTAATAATCATGACACAGTCCAATTTCAGATATCTTTCATTTTAAAAGAACAAAATCTCATGACAAACTTCACAAAAGAAAGCCACGACGTTTAAGTTAATGTCTCCAATACTGTTGACAGGGCCACTACTGCCAGCAGGCATTCATAGCCTCAATAGGGATGTCAATTAACCCACTCTTATGTCTGTGTTTTGTCCAAGAAATTTCAAATCAGAACGAAGGACACTTATGGCCTAAAAACAAGATTCATACCTGAGAATTTTCTTTTACCTAACATTGCTTCGTTGCCATCAGGCTTGTTCAGTACCATGACGAAGTTGTCTTGGTGTCATGCATGCATGTACACACTGCCAGCAGACCTGTTCAGTGTCTTGGGGGGTTTACAAACACTTCCCATGGCTCTCTGATAGATTATTCACATTCTGATATAGTTTTTAAAAATATTCAACAGAGCGGGGTGACGCTAAAAAACTCCAGTTTTTTTATCACAACTTAATATTTCATAGGCCTTTAAATTTTTCTTGCTAACCTTCATCAAGATCTGAAAAATAGTTCATTAATAAAACTAATTTTCAAGAACAGGGAGACATCATTGAGTTTCCTTATTAAAGAGCATGGATAATCTAAAGAGATTTTTTAAAGATAATCATGAGTACTTTCAAGTGAAAATTGAAACCGACGAATCGACTTTCAAACAAAATGTCATCTTTAACTAGCCTACAATTTCAGAGAAAGAAAGCAATTGATGTTTTGACAGCCTTTGGCAGCTATTTTTGAGATGAAGTATTCTATTTTCTTTGTCTGAGCTAGATTGTAGTACAAGTATGTTTGCTTCAAAAAAACCGATAAACAAAAATGAAAATAAAAACAAACCCGCAAAGAAAAATAGACAACAAGAAAATCAAAACAGAAAAATATGTACAAAAGGTGTATCAGAGAGTTGTCAGGTGAAATACCTTTTGAGAGCTTAGCCATTCACCGAGAAGGTGTCTGGTTGTCCCTCTAAATTCTGCAGGCGGAAAGAACTGGGTCCTAGTTTTTCAGCAATTAAGAATGGTCCCAACCACAGGTTTTGGAACTTAGTATGTTCTCCTTTCCCCTCATGAGGTTTTTCCCACTTAAGGACAAGATCACCTACCTCAAAATTTATGTATGAGGCAGAATTTGAATCGAACCATTTTTTGACAATAAGTTGATGTTGATCCAATTTTTTCCTTACTTCCTCTAACTTCAGCAAAGCATTAATATGACTTTCCAAAGGAGGACAGTCGTCTTCTTGAACCTTTTGCGATAATTGCAGAGATGGAAGAAGAACATGTGGTAGAAGAATCGCTTCCCTACCGTAAATGAGAAAAAAGGGGGAATTACCAACAACAATTTTAGGAGTTACCCTATCAGCCCATATTGCATTAAATAATGCATTATGCCAGTTTTTGTGATTTTCGGAGAACATTCTCTTGATGATATTGATCAAGTTTTTATTATTTGATTCCTCCAAACCATTTCCCTAGGGGTAATAGCTGGCAAAATACTTTAGTTTTATTCCTTTTTCTAAAGAGAAGTCGCTCATTTTGAGAAACGAAAAATAGGAAGCATTATCGAATACTAGGCATTCAGGAATACCGAAACGACTAATAATATTTGAATTCAGGAAAGATATTACCTGGCTGGTGTTTACCACTTTTAATGTTGCAGCATCAGACCATCTGGTGAAATAATCTGTCGTTGTTATGATGTATTTATGCTGTTGTGCGGAGGTGGGTTTGATTGGGTCTATAATGTCAAGGCCCCATTGTTGAAAAGGGGAGCCTACCGAGATAGGTTGCAACAGGAATGCGGACTTCTATACTCATCCAGAAGCCTTTTGACAAATTACACACTTGCGACATAACGCATGGGAATCTTTGAAAAGAGTAGGCCAATAATATCCCGCGCTTAATACTTTGTGGGCAGTAGTGTCTCCACTGAAATGCCCACCAGCTTCCCCTGCATGTAATTCTAATAAGACTTTATCTACTTCATCTTTTTCTAGACAACGCATAAGTATTCCATCGAAATTTTGGCGAAACAATATGCCATTTACCAACTGAAAAGAAGCAAGTTTTAATCTTAACTCTCTCCTCTTTTTTGGATCAAGGTGATGGGGAGCTGATCCGTGAATTAGATAAAATTTGATGTCATCATACCAAGGACTAGTAAGATTTTGTGCAAAGTAGATTTTATTTTGATTGGGTTGATCTAGAATTATCATATCAGTTTTATTCTGTTGTTCTACAACTGAATCAACGACCGATTTACATAAACCTTGGCCTCTAACAATTTGTGCTGGAGTGATTTCAAGGTCATATTATTGTAAGTATGTGACCGAGTTTTCCTTTTTTTCACCCAGTTCTTTATGTACTAACAAATTTTTGATAGCAGGGTAAGGGACAATGATTTTCGTCCTAGATTTCAGTATATAAGATCAAAAGTGTTTTACTTCTTTAAAAACAGCATAAGCCTGCTGATCTAATATTGGGTAGTTATGTTCCTCTTCCTTAAAGGCTGATCTCATAAAGGCAATAGGAAATTCGTTGTTTTCAACATTCTTTTGGGTTAGCACAGCAGCATAAGACCAATCAGAGGCAAACGTGTAGAGAGTGAAATCTCATGAAAAGTCAGGGCTCATTAGGAAAGGAGCTTCTACTATGGCCTTTTTTATTGAGTCAAAATCTTGACTTTCTATAGGTCCCCAATGGTATTGTACATCCTTTTTTATTAAGTTTTGTAATGGCCTGACCATTTCTGAAAAGCTGGGGACAAACCTTCTAACAAAATTAATCTGACCTAAGAAAGATTGCATGGACTTTTTGGAAGAGGGGGAGGGGCAGTTTTGAAATGACTTGATTCCTTTCAGGGTCAATAACCATCCCTTCATTGGATACAATGAATCTGAGCAACTTGCCTTATTCTACTGCAAAGACAGATTTTTATGATTTAAAGAGATGTCGTACTTACGACATCACTGTAGAACAGATCTTAGATGAGCTAAATGATATCCTTTATTCTTTGAAAAGGTAGTGACATCATCTAGATAAACTACTATAGATTGATTGATTAGACCATAGAAAGCGATATCCATCACTCTCTGAAAGGTGGCATCGACATTTATAATCCCAAAGGGCATCTTTCTATAAGCATAGGTACCCCATGGAGTATGGAAAGTGGTCTTCAGCTGGTCTGGGGGAGACATAAGGACTTGGTTATACCCTGAAAAACCATCCAACAGTGATAATCTTTCAGAACTGGATACCTATTGGAGAATCTGTTCCATGGGAGGAACAGGGTAGTTGTCTTTATCAGATGCTCGATTTAAATTTCAGAAATCGACACATAGTCAGATTTCACCACTTTTCTTTCTTATAGGGACACGATTAGAGACCCACTGTGTGTATCTTACTAGGAAGATTATCTTATCATTCAAAAGTTTGTTTAGTTCTTTCTTGACCGTCGATTCATGTTTTGGGTGCATTGTTCTTAGCTTATGTTGAAAAGGTTGAGTCTGGGGTTTCATGGGAATACTGTGTTGTATAATGTTAGGATCAAAGGTTTTTAGGTCGTCATAAGTCCAAGAAAATACATCCTTAAATTTCTTAAACAACTTAATAAATGATGACTTTTCTTTCTTAGAACATCCCATTCCCAAATTGATGCATTGTGGGTTATCTTTAGTTCCTAGGTTCACCTTTTCATGGGTTAAAGAAGAACTATTCATTTTATAATTCACTTATTTTCTAAATTTATCATGTAAATCATAAAACTTTTCTAATCTAACGACAGATTTTGGGATAGAATTTACCAGATCTGATGTTGATTTCGGAGATCTTGGGTCAAATATTACCATAAAATTGTGAAGGTCTTCATTGTGGGTACCTTCGTCGATAACTGCACCTTGTCTAAAAGTATCTTCCATGTGAAGAAAACTGATGATCTATTGATCATTATCAAAAACTCTCCAATTAGTGATGTTGTCCGGGGCGGATGGTCTGAACAACAACTCGACGAAAAATGCATTTGGAGAAAGGCCTTATGTAGGAAAAATTTTAGAAGCGACATTAGATAACAAATCAGCCTCAGAATTATTCAATCTCGGAATAGAATTAATGTTAAATGCAAAAAAATTGTTCATTAAATGCCATACCTCAGTTTGATATCTTTTCAGGTGTGAAGATAGGAAATGAATAGAATTTCTTACCCGTCTGACCACAATTTTTGAATCACCAAAGACTGTTAAATTCTGAACTCTCAAATCTAGTGCCTTTTTTAGACCTTGCAGGAGTGCCTCGTATTCGGTCGTATTGTTTGTGCATTCAAATTCTAACTAGAAAGTGATCAAAGTTTTGTTACCTGTTGGATCAATGAGCACACATCCTGTGTCGGCTCCTTCCTTAGACTTAGATCCATCGAAGTAAAGAGACCAGATATGATTTTCATCGGCTGTATATGACACCTTAGAGAGGGCTATTGCCTGTGTACATTTCATGAGTTCAGACTGTTGTTCCGGGTCAGTAATGGTTGAGGTTTTAGCCATGAAATTACCGAAAAAAGTATTCATTCTCTGCACTTTGAGTGAATTGGCAGAAGCAGTGAATGGTTCATTAGGATCATTTAAATCAGTTACCGTCAACTTGAGATAATGCTCACGATTGATCTTGATTTTGTTAAGCTTTCCATTTTCTGGTAGCCACAAGTGAGACCAATCTGTCGCAAAATAACCATGTAGCTATTCAGACCAATCCCTACTTAAAAATAAGCCATATGCCTTAGGGATATCGATCACAATAATATCAATAATCTGATGGACTTTAGGATTAGATGATAATCTGATAAGTACATTTTTTAACTCACCTATTACTTTGAAACATGTCCGATCAAGCTAAATAATTTTCAGACTGGAAGGTTGAACTTCAGCATTGATTTTTTGGCAGACAGACAAAGGCATTACGTTTGACGATGCATCTGAATCTACCATACAATTATGTACATTCCTATTGAAAATTTCAAAAGTCAACAAAAAGGGTGGGACATTTCTGTGAGTATTGACAACAGAAGTTTGTTGTTTTTTAGTCGCAACCCCTGGAACTATTTTATCTACATTTGTTACGCTTTTTACAGCAAGGTCTCTTTTATCATAGGACTCTAGTGTCATTTTAACGGAGACTTTTTGAGGTGTTTTTGGGTTGTTTTCTGCAAATCTGTTGTTGTTTAGATTGTTGTTTCTGCTGTTTTCTGCAATATTCTACAACATCTTTTGCAGAAGAAATGGAAATTTCAATAATTCATAAATAGAAATTTAGCTCTAAGTTTTTTTAGATACTCAATCAAATCATACTCTAAACTTGGAGTTGTTGAATTCTATTTAGTTTCAACTGGTTTAGACTATTTTTGAGGTGCATTAGTTCCAATTTCAGAAGATGATTTATTCGATGTTTTACTTCTGGTATTGTAAGGATAAATTGTTTCAAAATTGGCTTGAAAGATACTATCCGAAAAATGCCCGAAAACGTTGGGAGAGGATTCGTCCTCTTCCACTATTTCTTGTTTAGCCACGTCTTTAGGAATCTTGAGAGGAACTAAGTTATCATGTGCTTCCAAAATTGTCTGGATAGAAAACTGTAAGATTTCTATATTTAGGCCTTCAAAATTTGAGTTAGGTTGGTTTGTGGGAAAAGGCTTTTTGAAAGGGGGTTTGTAAGGACCTTTGCTTGAAGAAGCTTCTTCGACCGATCTCCTTATATCTATAACTTGATTTGAAAACTTATGAACGACCTTGTGTAAACTTTCAAGATCAAAACCATCTGATTGAGTTTTGGTTTGGGGAGGTCTAGGAAGAATTTCAATTTTCTTCATGGAGGATGAGGTAGTCTCTGCCTCATTACAGATATTGTACTTTAGGCTGAGAATATCTTTCTCGATTTGACTCACCTCCTCGAAGGCTTCTAATAATGTTTTTTTCTTAGACCTTTTTACCCATATTTCTATGTTTTGGTGTAGGGATTTCGTGTAGTATGCGATGGTAAAATTTTTAGTAGGCATTGAATCCATGGGGATTCGATTCTTTAATGTTAGAAACCTTTGATTAAAGTCTTTTATTTTTTCCTTGGGTTTCATCCTTAAACTAGAGAGTTCCATGACTAAAACTTCGAGGGATTTGTCGTCTCCGAATTTCTCAAGGAAAAAAGATTTGAATCTATCCCAAGATACGATGGTGTGGGGTTATTAGGAAAAGTACCAGGTACAGGAATTTCCCTCAAATGTATACGGAAAAAGTCTACATACTATGTCTTCGTGTTCTACCCTTCGGATTCTAATGGATAGCATGAATTTTTCAATATGATCCTCAATGATCTGCTTGGAGTCTGGATCGAATTTAGGGAGCCATTTCTCCGGATGTTTAGGCAAAGGATGGTGAGGTCCAGGTATGGCCACTGCATCTTGATCGAGCCAAGGTCTGGTGAGATTATTCATATTTTCCATAGGCATGGGTGGTGTTGAAGGTTGAGATGAAGAACTTCCTTTGTCTGATGATTCTTCTCCTGAAGAATAAGGAGATGAAGGGGTTGGTGATGGTGGAATACCAGATCCTCCTATTGCAGGAGTGAGGATGTGATATGGATCCATAGTGTTTAGGGTAAGACCAGTGCCTTCAAGTTTCTCACTAATATCATAGAAGTCTAATGGTTGATACAACTTATCTAAATAATATTTATATGATAGGTCTCTTTATCTAATTTATATATACAAGATATACAGATTATGAGTTTTAATCTGAACTCATAAAAAATCAAATGTAGAAATGGTTCTTTTGATGAAAGTAAATAAAGAAAGAAAAAAGTACTATTTCTTTTTGTTTTTTTTTTAATCTATATGCATCTGCAAGATTAAATTTCAAACTACTATTTAACCAGAAAAATGTAGACAGTGAAAATTATACTACATATAAGAATTTCTATAATAAACAAGCAAAAAAAAGGAACAGACTAACCTATTAATCACTTGAAGAGTATGCATCCAATTGTTTGTATAAATTGTACATCAGTCCATCCACGAGATAAATATGTTGTGCATCTTCACACTATTTGAAATAAACGCCAAACTCTACATTGACTAGTGTATTTAATTGATAAAACGATAGGACACAGAATAATAACTGTGATATAATAGACTGGAAGTAATAATGCATAAGATAAATCTGACAGTTATAGCTTGCATTTAATCAGTCAACATGTTTAAGGTAAAACTTATAATATGAATTGAATGATCATTCACTATTTGTATACAACTAAAGCATAAAATAGTGAATTGTGAGAGAAAAAAAAACTATCTTGACGACTTAATAATCTGCGAAGACGAAAGCTATCAACAATCATCAAATTATCAAGATAAAAAAATTATAGACAACAACAACATTTACATATGGCTAAAGCATAAATGTAAATATTTGTTATTGTCCAAATTCGAGTATAAGCTGTTCAAAACTAGCCCCGGGCCAAGATGATGTAATTACAAAAATAATGGGTTTTTAAAGCCTTCAGAAAGGTAATTGTTTCCTCTTCTGGGATTAGATATTGATTACAAAAATAAAAGGGGGATAAAACCACCAAGATCCTACTAAATCCTCTAAATCTAACAAAAGTTTATTTCTGTTCATTCAAAATGTATCAAAGACATGACTAGCAAGTCTCAAAGATGCCTCAAATCAATTGGTAACCATGAACTCCTGAATATATTGAAAGGAAAAGGAAAAATAGAAGGATTTAGATACATATTCAAACATTAATTTACAAATTTCGAATTAATATAATTGGCTACAAAATCTGTTGATTTCGTAGCTAGTTATTTTAGTAAATGAAATGCAATTTATTGTAAGAACAAAGAAATCTAGTTTTAACAAATAATCCTATTTTAAGATAAAAGGATCATACCTGAAATTGTAAGATCAAATCGTATCAGACAATATTGGAATTTACTATAGTTGTTGCAGCCTCAACATTTTTAAATATTACATTGCCTATAGTCTTCATACGTTTCTCTTTTCCTTGAATGACAAACTCAAGCCTATGATTTTCACTGGTTAAGGTACCGATCTGATCAGTGAGAGCTTTAACCCATGACTGTAGGATGCGTATGTCGGTGTAGTATATATCAACCCAGGATAGGCAAATGTCAAACTTCGACTATGCGACGATCCCTTGGGAATAATCACAATTGTGAACCGGGGAATTTCCGACATGGATTGTAGACTTATTGCCCATTTTGATACCAAGAAACCCTTCGATATGTTTCATAAAAGGTGGTAAGTTGTCAATGAAGTTATAAGGCTAATCGAGGGGTGGTTGAAACGAAAGAGGGTCTTCCTCAGCGAGAAACCTGTCAATTTCTGAATCCGAACTCTCATGGATCTTGATCATTTTGATCAAGCTCGCATGAGAGTTTGACTTGTTTCAAAGATTTCTTGAAATTAACCTCCCGACTCTCTTGTTTTTAAAATTTAAATTAGGATGGTCTTTAGATATCTCACCTGTAGGTTTCTTTAAAATTTTAACAGAGTCATTAGGGTGTATAACTTGCTCATGGGCCTGCTCAATAACCTTTGGATCGAGAAAGGGTTTTTTGTAGGAGGTTGAGACACAGGCCTGAGTAGGTGAGAGGGGAACTTTAGGGTAGACAAGGGTTTCTTCAACCACGAGTTTGTCGACCTCCTCCATATCAGGGTTACCATAACCGTTTCTAGCTATGAATGAATCCCAACTGTCATTCTGCAACTCTAATTGATGCGCAAGTAAAAAATTTATTAAGCTGTGATGGAAGAGGCTCGAGTCTGATCGTTGCTTTCTATACCTTTTTCCCATTTTGTATAGGCTCCTTAATAAATAATACGGCATATTTATAGGAAACCCCATGAAAATCATGAGCAGATGTAGATGATAAAGAAACACAAGACCAAAACGTCCTTCACAGGTGAAAAATTGTTTCAACATAGCAAGAAGACCGTTCCATCGAGATTTCAGTAAGGAAATAGGCATACCTTTCTCACATCCTTTTATCTTCTGAGATGTAAAAAGAAGACTCCAAGGAACCTCTTCTACATTTGCATTTTTGAACCACCTTTGACCGCTCGCAGGGAGTCTTGTAGCTTGGCTCAAGAAATCCTCTGTAACCTCGAGTTGAACATCACCCACCTTAGCTCTACACCCATCGAAGGAGAGAGAAAATTCCTGAGGAGTTTGTAGATTGAAACCCTAGAATTTTCTAAGGAAAACAAGTCAATTATTACTCTCAAGATCCTCTCTGGAATCATCATATAAGAGAAAAGTTTGAATGCCATTAGGTTCGACTCTAACAACAAGATCCATACTGAACGAAAGGGTAATCAATCAAACACAACATGTAGGGAGGGTTTGTAAGAATAGACCAGAGCCATACCCCGAGCCCGATAAACACCAACAGTGAACAACATATGAGCAGAAAACTCATAATGATAAGAGGGAGTTAATTGAAATGCATGCGAAGAGGGTTTGCAAAGCCCAAGACTAGTCTTGGAAATGATGGCTGACTGCAAATCGTATTGCCACCTTTCATAAAGTACATGCCAGGACCATAGCATTAAAAACGAAATAAGTGCGAGACATAGTGGGTTCGATCATATGGTTTGGGAGGTTGAAAATCGAAAATCAAAAACTTAGTAGTGAGGAAACATATAACCAAGAATCAAACAAAAAAAACATACGAATTCTCAAATAAAAAAAAAGGTTCTTTTGTTGATATAACTAACAATCCCTAAGCATGCTTGGTGTTCAAGGAATCGAAACAAGGAGAATAGTCTTCATAGCAAGGAACAAGGCTTCATTAATAAACTGTAGAAACAATTTTCCTTTAATAAACTTTCAAACATAATGATAACACAGTCACAAGTTTTCATGATTCATTTTCATGCTTTCAATCATGAACGAAGCATGAAAAAACAATAGGGAAAAGCGACAACTTACAACTGTCATTTCAAAAATTGCTCATGAAGAGTAATAAAAATAGATGACCACAACTAAGCAACTATATAGATCATTTAATTGATATAAAAAGTTAAAAAATATGTTGGGCTACCAACACCTCCTTCACATCAATGACTATGAGTGACTTTGGAATATCTACCTTCGGGAGTTTCATACTCATAAGACTTGCCTCCTCATGAAGTACTTCCACCCGAAGTACATCATCTCTTAACGCGTGTCCTTTGCAACGAACGGTTGCGATCTACTTTGAGACTTTGGGAATTTTTCACACTCCACACTAGAACTCCTTCGAAGTGATTTTCCTTTGTCTTCCTAGACATAGATCTAATGGTTAGGCTATTTTCCTATGATCTACGGTGTATATCTCCTTCGGGAGTTTATGCCTCACCGCATTCCACTTCTCATGATTGTTGAACTCTGAAAGGCTTCTAGGATAACCTTTCTGCATCTTCTTTGAATCTGACGATCATAAAGGACTCTCCTTTCTCCCAAACAGATCCTATGGCTCCAACACCCCAAGTGTTGAGTGCTCTCTCTCTATAGTCAAATACCACATCGGCTGCGGTTTTAATCTACCGCTACTCCTCCTAAGATTTGTAACACAACCAGGTAACCCCTTGGCACTCAAATACATTCTAAGGTTCGAAATTGGTTCCATTCGAACACCATTTCCACTCGAAACCTTGGTTCCAAAGACCACTTATCTGACCTGTTAGCACTCTTTAATTTGCCTAAGGCTGTGAGGCAGTCGCAGAGGCAACATCGAAACCACTTCGAGTAATGGATCTAGCCCTCCGAGACTCAGAGAGGGATCTCTCTGTCTGATATAGCTTTGTTTGAAGAGGTATTAGGCTAGTTATGAAGAACATGGGTTGGGGTTTTAAATGGTTGTTTTGGAACAACAAGAAGGGCCATTGGGCAAATGGGGTCTGCGCTTTAAACGAGGTGATTCACTCTCAGATTTGAACAAAGTTCTTTCACAGGGAAAGGTAGTCGCAATGTTGGATTGAATTAAGTATGGATGGCATTGATTTGAGGAAGAAATGGGTGAGGTAAAAGCCAGGCACAGGAGCAGCTAAGAATTCCTGAACTAAGCTTTAGTAGAAAACATAAAGATCATCAAAAGCTCAGAGGCAGAGTATATGTTGATAAATTCTGCTTCTATTACTTTCCTTATGATATAAGAACTGAAAACAAGCATAATGATCAGAAGAAAAAAATTAAACAGAGAAAAACACCACCAATCTCACCACACAGGAATCATGTAAAAGAAAACATGCTCATTGCTGATTGATCATCTAAATATTACAAAAAATATTCTCTGGTCATACACAACCCATGCTCCAGGAACCTCATAGGTCAAACCCTTTTACATTAAAATCATCTCAATAAATAGGATAGATCATCCCAATAAGTTTCAAAAGTTGGTTTAACTGCCTCGGCCAAAAATAGCCACCACTCCCACAAAATTTGGAGCT
>ML821636.1:21606-38403 GCA_009831015.1 Picea engelmannii
TGTCATTAAGGCAGGTGTGAGAATATATAATTCTAATTTTAGATAGACACCCTATTTTGCTATAATAAGAATAGGATCGAGATAATATAAGCCAGATGGATGAGACTTGTTTACTTTGGATTTATCTATTTTTGGTAGAAGAGTTATCCTTATCTCGACTCTCAAATTTGAGACAATCTTTTGTACCATGAATCCATGTCATTGTGCAAATTTCTTGTTCTAAACTCCTCTCTTGTGTTCTGTCTCGTTCATGTGTACATTAAAATCCAACAGAAAGTAAGTTGAGAATGTTTAATAAGTCAAAGGTTGATAGTGGATAACCTATATAGGCTAGTAAGGGTGTTAATAGGGTAAGAGAATATAATTCCTTCTTTTATCCTACAGTAATGTTTTCTTAGAGGTTATGTTCACCCGTTTAATGGCCAACCCAGTATGGTTCTACACATAGTCATCACCCATTTAATGGCCAACCCAGTATGGTTCTATTCCTATTCCTAGGTCTCAATAATCTACCATGCAATACCTTAAAATTTAAAAAATGGTTACATACAACCAACAGGTTCTATTCCTAGGTCTCAATAATCTACCATGCAATACCTTAAAATTTAAAAAATGGTTACATACAACCAACAGAGATCTGTTAGCCGTCCCCGAGGTGTAGGACAGTTAGTGACGGAGTGTGTTGTTAAGCCACTCTGTGTTGAAAAGTCACCAGTTCGAAACCTGTGGGGACAAAAAATCCAACCATGTTAAGGGTTGGTGTGGCTCAGGCTGGGTGCGATCCCCGGGTGATTTTGACGGCTTAGATGCCCCTGAGTCGCAGTTTCTCAAGCCACCGGTTAATCCCGCAGCCACCAGGTCCGGACAAATTAACAAACAAACAAAAAAACAGAGATCTGTTAGCCCAAGGGATCAGCTCAATTAGTTATTGCCAATGTTGTTGGTCATTTGGCTAGTTCCATGCTAGCAGGTACCAGGTTCAATTACCCCTGGATTAGCTGCATTAATCTGAGCTAATGATTTTACTCGAGATGCCATCCACAAAGGTGGAATAGCATCCCTTGGGTTTCTCCCAGAAACTTTCCTTAAAAAGTAAAAAAACTGATATAGATCTGCTAATGGTAGGAATCAATTTATAAGAACATATAGTTTTTGCAGAAATTTCAAGAGCAACACAATTTACAGGTGAGGGGAAAAACGTGCAACCTGCAGGTATTGAAGGACCAGCCACTGGCCAATTAAACTGCTCACAGGTTTTTTTGTTGGCATATGGCCTTTGTTAATGAAGTGGGCTCTACCTTTGGCTTAGATTCCACAACCAAAGGGTATCCGTTATGTCAAATTCACCCGGAATTTGCACCTGACCTTAACTGTTGAGCTGCACCCGCACCCAGATGCAGTGATCAACTCTGATGGCCACATTAACTCAATAACGTGTCTTGGGGATTTTGTACCGGGTCCTCACACCGAAAGTACTTTGATTTAACCACTTGACCTTGCCCAAAATCACAAACAGGTTATTGACACACAATTGAACTTAATTAGCAAAACCAAGGCAACTCTATTTGAAAGCAGAAGGCACACTAACCCGAATTCTGGCACTTGCTTCCTGTCCGGATTGCAGAAGCTGAGCCAGATCCCTCCTCATTTGCTTCATATGCATGTCCGACTTGTTCTTTATTAACTTCATGCGAGAGATCGCGAGCCTCAGGGTGGTCTTGCTGCCGACAGACCCAATAACAACAAGTACTCTCCATTAAAATTATGTAACAAAACATCCAAACAAATTCAAGATCCGACCCAAATTCAAGATCCGACCCATTACTTCAATTGAGACTCTATATAATCAGTATATGCTCCACTGATCGGAAATTCTATTGGGGTCATCGTGCTCAGTCGTCTGTACCAATATTATCTGAATTCAACTCGGTATATTAATCTCTGTGAAGACACTGTAAAAGCTAAAACGCAAAGGAGGGCAAGAATAAAAAGATTGGAAAAAAGGTCGGCATATTTTTTCTCACCATTTTGCAGACTTGAAACTTTTGCCGAACATGGTTTGCAGATAGAGCTTCCTCCGATTAAAGACAGTAGATGCTGTTAAATTATGGCAATAGGATTGAATTGTTAATGGCAGGGAGAGCTCTGTCGGAGGCAGCTGATTAAAATGATAAATGTCCGAGTAGAGCCGTTTGTGGGAATATATATTGCAAAAGGCCTCACCTTGAGAAGAGGAAAATATCATCGGCTATAAGAAGAAGAAGTCAGACGCCTTTCCGAGATATTACACTCGTCACAATTGAAGGAAAGTCGAATTGAGATTCTCAATGTGTAAATTAGTTTAGTTTACGAATGGAAGGTTTGTGATTGAACACAGAGTTTGGGTGTTTTTGGTTTTAAAGTTTATGTTTTATTAATTTAAATAATTGTAGTTATGATTTTTTTTTTATAAGTGATATGTTGAGTTAGTAATCATTTTTGCAAAATAATGCATTAATTAATATTTTGGAAGGTGGTAAAGTTTATTGTAATTCAATTATTAACGGATTATTTAAGGAAAATTAGGTTGTTTAAAATAATTTGGTTTGTAAAGGGGTTACATTCACTTTTGTCTAATGTCTTTAGGTCTTGGGTCGTTAACTTATTTTTTTGCATTTGAGGAAGATGAGCACTTAGTCAATCAAAAACAGTTTTAGGTCTTAGTTTAAGACTAAAAGGTGGTTTTAACTTAAATAGGGCGTTGTCTAAACATTCGACTTTCTGAACTTTTTCATCAGAATCCAGTGAAATCACCATTTTTTGTTGTTTAAATTGCATTTTTGAATGCATAAATGGATTCAGCACCCTGAAAAATCCTCGGGGCACTTGAATTATACATACTCAATCACTCAAATCTAGAGTTCCAACAATTTTTGGTTAGATTTCAGTAAAAATTGATCGGAAAATATGTTGTAAAAACTCCAAAAATTCGAACATTTAGACTATGTTCTTAAATAGTATCCATAAAAAAGTTAGTTTCCCTTGTGGTCATCGTTGAGGCTACTTTCAATGGAATCATGTGCTTCCTGGTAATATCTAGTCTTAATTATAGTCCATCAGGCTAGGCCGAACGATGAACGTCCCATTCCAGAATACGTAAATTTTCCATTAAAGGGGGGACACCCAAGTTTGAAACTCCTCTAACTTAGTGTGGTCTGTGGGCACCTGCACTATGCCCAGGTAGGTTTATAAAGGGAGTACCTCCAACTCAACCCTGGGTCTCCTCACCTACACTAGAAGATAGGTTTATAGAGGGAATCCCTCCAACTCCACCTTGGATCTCCTCAATAAAAGTAGGTAGGTCTAATAATTCTCTTGATACCAAAAAAAATATATATCTAACTTTAATTCCATACATGAAATCATATACTACTTTTGAATAGAATTTAAACTTTTACCCAATATTTATAACCAATTCAACTAATTAATTATTTTATTATATATATATATAATTTTAGAATTTTATTTTTTCACTTTCTATTTGTATTTTTTAAGTTTTATAAACCAAGGATATTAAAACACATCATCATCTTATGTGTATGTGAGTTTAATAACCAACGTTTTTACAATAACAAAACTACAAAATACGAATCCAAAAATTCCATGAACCCACAAAGTCGAACAATGGTTCTCTAGCATTTTCAACCGACCTCTCCTTCGTCCATTCACCATGCAGCTTACGTAGATGTCAAATTCACCATGACCTATGGGATCTTTTTTTTACTTCAAATAGTGACCATGGATGCACAATTGTGTAGAAATGCTTTTCACAATGCACTTCTTCCTTCCCAAAACATGATGACAAACTAAATCTGCAATGTACTATACTTCACAAATACATCGTTCACAATGTGCATGAATCATAATCATAGCTCTGATACCAAATAATGGGTTTAATAACCAAGGTTTTTACCATAATAAAGTTGTCAAAATTACTCTTTGTCATTAATGTTAGTGGACATTTGGCTAACTATGTTTCAATAGGTTCCTAACTCCCGAGGTGATATACACTAGCCCAGTTTAGTTTACAAGAGATGTGATCCAAAAATGTGGAAAAACATCGCTTGGATTTTTCCATAGGTATTCATTTGAAAAGAAAATAAAAAATGTATTAATTAACATTAGTAAAATGAAATGAAAACAAAATTGAGATCCTTCATCAAAGTAGCATAGATCCATCTATATCTATTAAGTGTAAGGGATAAAAAATAAATGGAAGCATAAATTTGTGAAGAAGGCTAAACTTTATAGTGTTTTGATCTTTTTTTAGTTTGTCATCACCAAAATCCGTGCATAACATCTATGTTGAAATTGTAATTTTGGATTGTCGAAATCCTTGTTTTTAATGTAGAAATATATTCAAAGCCCTCGAATATCATTACTACAACTTGATTTTGCAATGTTAATGATTGTTATTTGCAATTCCATCAATCCAAAATTATTCTTGGGTGTTGTCTAACTGTTCTACGTTTTGATCTTTTTGGCCGGAATCTGACAACATAAATCTACACGAAATCACAATTTTTTGTTGTTTAAATTGCATTTCTAAATGCAGAAATAGATTCAACATGTTGACAAACCCCTAGGACACTCGGTTTATACATAATCAATCCCTCAAACCTGAAAACCCAACAATTTCTTATCGTATTTCGAACAAATATCTATGAAAAATATCTCAAAAAAAAAATCAAAATGTAGAACGTTTAGGGTTTATTCTTGTATACCAAAATGCGAGTTTCTATTTCCATTATTTTGAAGGGTCGGAAAAAAAATCAATTCATAAAACATTTAAATTATGATTAAATCTATTAATACTTAAAAAATCAATGACTAAATATATATGTGCATTGATTTATTTTATTATTATATATTATTATAATTATTATAATTAACTTTTAATTTTTTATTTTATTTTTAGAAATCTTAATTTTATTAAATTTAATTGATTAACATTATAAAGGAGACACATCTACCTAAGCTATAAATGCACCCTCTACTCTTTGTAATAAGTATCCATTACACTATAAATACACCGTCTCTTCTCCGTAATAAGTATCTATAATTTTAAGTTATTTAACATGTAGTCCCATTTTTGTGTAATATTATATGATTATATCATATGAATATATATTCAAGTTCTTTAAAATCAAGTTATTATTTTAACATATAGTTTCATTTTTGTGTTATATTATAATAATAATAATAATCTATTTTTATTTTTATTTTTTTAGTAAAAAGTAATAGTACTTCTTATATTAAGTTAACAAAGAAATATAGACAAAAATACACAAAGATATTGTCGTCCTGAGCCACCAAAAAAGCTGTCATTTTATCGGAAACCAGTATAGTTTGGGGTGAAATATGTCTAGGAAGATAAGCTAAAAATTGTTTTGCCCTCTGTCTTGCCCGAAGGAAACCAAGACAGATGGCCATAGTTCAAGTTAACATTTAGCAACAACATGATGAAAAACAAACTAGCATAGGAGAACTCAGATACCCGGTGACCTGTCGCCATTTCCTTTTTGACACGTGGAATTGGCCGGGATGGCAAACGACTGCGCGCACATTGGACATTTCCGCTTTGCTGGAGCATTGGAGTACGCATCAAGGAGCAGGTCCAGACGTTGTCCCATGAGGAGGGCTCTGTGCTCCTGGTCTGCCATGTGGCCTCGAAGTTCGAACACAAGAGACAGATGCTCTGCATGGAGGAGTGGACCATGTAAATCATTGTTTACTACCTCGTCGAAGGTTTCATTCCCCACTTCCACGTTCATCCCTACTCTGGCCTCGTTCACGTTCATCCCTGCTCTGGCCACTTCCACATTCATCCCTGCTCTGGTCTCATCCACATTCATCTCTGCACAGGCATTGTCCCGAGCCTCATCCTCGCTCGTTACCTTCTCAGCATGGCGGGTGGGGCTGTAGTCACCCATCCACGGTATTTCTTCGACATAACAAATTTGGAATTCTTCTATAGGCTCTCCCTTCAGACCGCTTCCAGCCTCTGTTTCAGGCACAGTGGCTTGGGGTTCCAGGGTGGTCGCGAAATCCTCCGAGTACGGTGTTTCTTCGACATAACAGGTTGGGAACTCGTCTGCAGCTCTTCCCTTCAGACAACTTCCAGGCTCAATTGCAAGGTTGTGCGTGCTACGCTCAATCCCACGCTCAGTTATGGTGGCATGGAATGCCAAGCGGTCGACTCGTGCTCTCTGTCGGAGGATGGAAGTCACCATTGACAGAGCGCGCTCAAGGTTTTGCCTTCTTTGTCTCTGCTCTTTGTGGGTGTACCAGGCTGAGCCTCGACGAGGCATGCCTCGCTTCCTTGTCATTGTGGACAAGGGGTGAATGGAGATACAAAGAAAATTGCACCAGAGCTCCCAACCGACGGGGAGGTCCAAAACAAGAATGAACCAGCTATGTCCAGGCTCTCCAACTTTCAAGTTTCCAAATGACGCCATCACATGGCTTCCTATTAACTCTGTCATATTGAACGCTGGTTGTGCTAGTGCGTTCGCGTGAGAGAGAAGTCTCGCCTCCGTATAGCAGCTGTAATGGCCTGCTACCATCGTAAATGTTGAAGGGATGGGGAGCGGCCTACAACATTTAAGCTATGGCTTGATGCTGAGCCATGTGGCAAGGCGTCGTCGCGTGTCACCCCATCCGGGGCAATAATAATATATTTTTAAGGTAAAGTCTATGAAAGTATACATACCCTATCTCTCTTTGGATTTGAATTTGTGATCTCTTTTGAGGAAACACATGTTTTCAACCATTAGGTCCACTCAAGCTATATTATTATACATTATGAATATATATTCAACTTCTTTAATATTAATCATGAAATTTTAATGTTTTGAGCATAAAATAATTCATACGGCTATATTTATGTAATATATTCATGTTTCTTTGAGATAACATGTATGAAAGAATCATTATAGATTTTAGTGGACATAAAAAAAATTAGTTTTGAATGGGAACTAAACAAAATGACAAAATGACAAATATAAAGCGATTGCTTTATATTAAAGATTCAAACTCCTTGATTCAAGGAGGATCATGAACTCGATTGTTATTGGAAACTCTATGATCGTTATAAGGCATATGTGCAACTTCTCCACTTCATTGGATTGCAAGTTAGTAAGGTTTATCTCTAGAATCCAATCAAAGATAAAGAGGTTTGTTACGGTTGATTTCTTCCACACTCTAAGAGCTAAGAATCGTTAAGTTGACAAGTTAGCTAATGAAGCCTCTCGTGAGGAAAATAAAGATAAATGGGGGATAATTACATCATTTATCCCTTAGTTCTATTCATGAATTATAATCCAAAATTTTTCATGCATCCAAGATCCATTGATAAGTGGCAACATGAATTCATGATGGTAGGTCGGGACTTAAGGTGGAGTAATTTACATGTACATTCCCAGACTTTGCATTTGATTTGGGAGTAGGCTCATATGTTATTTGGCTCATCGACAGTGGATGTAGGTGGGATATTTTCAGACACCAACTTAGTCATTCTTCCTTCTAGTTTGTCCTTGGTTTTGGTGTATATAGTCCATTCTCTTGCTATTTTATGGGATGGTCTTTGCATGCATCGGAAGGATTTGTGGGATAGGCTCAACATCCATGGGGAATAATTTCTTTGGTCATGTTTCATATGTAAGTAAGTGGCTTTTGATTGGGAATATGCAGTGATTCATGTTTATGGTTGCAATTTTATCGAAGTGTTAGCTTAGGTTTGTGGGATATTAGTCTGGGCTTTCAAGAATATAGGGGTAAACTCAATAAGAAAGACAAAGGTAACCTGGGTAAAGCATAATTTCCGTTTGTAGAATTAAAATGTGGGATGATAGAAAATCACAACCACCCAAGACACTACCCTATTTGTGAAATCATAGATATTCGTCAAGTTTTAAGAAGATATGAAAGTTCGCTATCAGATTATCAATTATAAATTAGAATATTGAATATAAAAAGTATATATACAAAAAGATGGATTTCTCATTAAGTATATGATTAAAAAACAAAATTGTGATTTAAGGTAACTTTTTAGGAATTGATTTTTTGGTGAAGGGATTAATAAGTTTTGTAAACCTAATCATTCAAACTCTTTTACGAACACATTATAAAGTGTTAAATTAAATTTTATAGAATTTTTTATTTTGTTGTTTTATAGTATGATTTGAAATTTTGAAATGAGGATACATGGAAAATGGAAAATTTTGTGTATATTTTAGATAGAATATTATTATTTTATTTTATGTATTAGTATATATTTAAAAAAAAAATGGAAGATAGATTGGAGACACTTGGAAGATGACTGAAGGGGAGGTAAGGGTTTGAGAAAACTTTAGCTAGGGTTTTGCATGCAAGGGTCGATTATGTTGCTCTTATGTCAGATAGTTTGAGCGGACTATCAGGTCACATCATACACTTTTCTATGGACGAGGATGTCCAACTGGTGGATTATTCGGAGTATTATCTCTCATAGGACCATATATTTATCAATCCAAAAGCTCATACTTCTCCAGCTTCAAACCCTGTACCTAATAGTATTCTGGAGGAAGAGGTAAACACTGACTTTATTCCCGAGTACTGTGGATCTGATTCTGTCAGATCACACGCTCTAGTGGATATCCCAAGAGATCTAGCTAATAAATCACCACTTAATGTTGGGTGGAGGAGTGAATGCACCCGCCTTGTGAGTAATGAAGCTTTGGGAGGAAAGAATAGGGGTCATTTCCATGGTTCTAATCCAAATCTGACAATCCCAATGTCTAGTATCCTGCCTGGTTTTGAACAAGGGGAACATTGATCCTTGAGGTTCATTGGGAGTGGATTGGGGCTAAGAAAACTCCAGGGTGGTGATTCCTTGGAGAGACATAAGGGATTTGGAAGGAAGAGAAGGCGTAAAGTCAAGTCACGAGGGGGAGGAATATATTTAGTGGTTGGTAAGGATCTTCGGGTTAGTCAAGTTGTGGATATGGAAGGTCAGGCCCTAGTTGGAAAATTTTGTGGGAGAAGGGTGTCATAGTATTATTTATATTCTTGGATGTAGATTAATTAGGATATGGTTATTGGATATGCTCTAGTCATGCATCTCCTATCAAGAGGATGGATCACTTTTATTTTTCGATCACAGGACGATGCTCAGAGGATTCGGGGCAATCATTGGTATTGGGATAAGTTTCTTCTTAGGATCAATCCATGGCACCCATTGATGTGCGGGAGAATAATTTGACCGGAGTTCCCATATTGATCAAACTACCCAACCTCCCATTGAGTTATGGATGGAATCAGGCTTAAAATCCATCGAGAAGGTTTTGGGGTCCTTGATCATAGCGAATAATAGTTATAAGGACAATCCACACAGGGCGATGGCTAAGATTCTTGTTGATATGGATCCATGTCAAGGCCTATTTGAATATCTAGAATTGATCATAAGTGAGTGTTCTTACACTTAGATTTTTTACTATGTCATTGTTCCTTTTCAGTGCTCTTGTGTCATCGAGTCGGACAAGTCATTGCAAATTGTGACCTTAAATTTCATAAAAAAATTGTGGGGAATACTCTGAGGAATTGTGGAGCCTCAAGTTTTATACTTCTTCATTTCATGGAAAAAAGGATGCACAGACCTCTCCCTCCCCTCCGATGGAAGACAAAGAGAGATGTCCTCGAGGGGTTCCTTTGGACTCTCCTCTGGATCAATCCAAGATCATGATTGGTGATGTTAATGTGCCTCTAGGGGAGGGTGAGATGAGAGGCATGATTGTACCTTCTCTCTTGGACCGGTTAGGCAGTGATATGAACCTCTCGAGTGAGCAATGGTCCAAGATCAAGGATATTTGGTTGAAGAGTGTAACTCAGCGTCAATCTTCTGTTACATCCTCTTCTTATAATCCTTCCCTTCCAATTTTAGGCTCTTTGAATGATACTATTCGTGAGACGTGGGAGGTAGTGAGACACATTACTAATCAATCTATGGGTTTAGGCCTAGACTCAATGCCTCATGTTTCATAGGTGAGTGAAAGTTAAATTGCATTCCTGACAAAGGATGTTAAGTCTGGATCCTCCCCAACAATAGACTCTCGGAATCTCTGTTCCACTAAATCACACTCTGGTTTGCCGAGACATGGTCGATATCTCTTACATCCATGTTCCTCTAATTGTCCAAAGGGGGGGTTGAGTTTCAATGACAACAAACCTTTTGGTCCGAGCTGGTTGGGACATAAATATGCTTTGAAACATGCACAAGACCATGCTCATCATGAAATTTATCAAGGCTGTCAAAAAAATCTCCTAAGGGTTCTTAGAGTGGGAAAGTCTCGAATTTGCAATCCAATATGAAACTCATGTTTGTCAACATGAGAGGCAGGGGGGATGACCTAAAAACTCTCCTTGAAACGATTCATGGACTTGGAAAAACTAGATATTATTCTCATACAAGAAACCATGTGCCCCTGGGGTGGTCTAGTTGGGGAACTATCCAAATTGTTTCCTAGATGGAGTTTTTTGGTGTGGATTCAATGGGATTGTTGGGGTGACTCATTACGAGTTTATCCTCAAACTTCACTCTCATAAATCGCTTCACTATTGTCTTGGGTTTATGTATTGAAGTCTTCAGTAAGGAACTGGACTGAACCTTTTCAATCCTTAATATGTACAAGTCATATGAAAGAAAGGAAAAATTTTGGTCTAGGATTTTCACCTTGAACTGTTTGAGTTGTGGTAATTTTATTATCAGGGGCGATTTATATTTTATCCTTAGTCAGAATGAGAATTGGGGTCTTTCGACTAGAGAGGATCATTGTAAAATTTCTTTAATGATCACTTGGAGGATCGGGGTTGGGTTGATGTGGATCTTATTAATATTTTCCCAACCCATGACAGTAATTGGAGTGGCAAGGCTTATGTTGTGAAGTGACTAGACAGGTTCCCAGTTCATCATGATTTACTCCAAACATTTGGTATTTACCATTCATGGGTGGGGAAGGTTAGATGTTTGGACCACTTCCCAATATTTTTGGAATTTGAGAAAGGTTTGGGGAAACCATGAGCCCCATTCAAGTTCAATCCTTCTTGGTCAGATGATGAGGGTTTTCATCAGTTGGTTCGGGATGATTTGATTCATTTCCAAGGAGATGTTGAGACTCTTATAAGTGTCCAATTTGTTGCAATTCTTCGAAATATAAAGGAAAAACTATTGTTTGGGCCTGGAATTGGCACCTACAACATGACTAGGCTCTTAGAAATGTTGAATTAGAATTGGAACATCTTTGTATGAGGATTAATGGTAGTTAGGTTCCTATTGTAGACTTGGATAGACGTCGAGCACTTGAATCTCATCGCTCGTTGCTACTGCTATACAAAGAGAAAGTATGGCATGTGTCTCTGCCATGTTGTATATGCCCTTAATTTGTGTTATTTACTTCTCCTATGTCATTTGAAATTTGGTAGGCCGCTAATTCCCGGAGATCCAAGTTATCTCTGTCACCCTCTTGAAACTGTTCAATTCTAATGAAGTGTGAAGGATATCCCATTAACTGCATATGTGTAATAAATTTGTTGTCTAGATCAAAACCTTCAAAAAAAAATCTTCCTTCAAACCAATATGTTCATGATGTCCCACCAATTCATTAAGGTGAGTTACGTGTTTAACAATGCAATTCTCGATTTTCCATGGTAGGGGTATAAATTGTTCTTTTCTCTTGTCATGGAAGAAGTGAGCCTAAGTCTTTTATTGCCCGCATACTTCTCTGATGAAGAGTTTATCTGATGTATAGAATGGTAACAGGAAAGGCTTCTCCTTACTGCCAAATAATCTAATTACAGTAAATTCTTCAAACAATTCATAAACCCCTTTTCCAGAGAGAAAGGTGGTTGTTTGCAGGGATAACCTTGATATACTCTATCCAAATATTAACGTTTTAAATTCCGAGATGAAACTGTTATGAACCGGGTAGAAACTATATTGGGATTTATGTCTATACAAGATTGAATACCATGCATATACTAGTTCCAAGTTAAAATCAACATGTTTTTCTTGTGGCAAATCTTCAAAAACATGGCCATAAGTAATGATGAAAATGAGATAAGAAGTCATATAGAACCTCTGAGTCTTTTTGAGGTTATTTAGTTGGAAGGAAATTTCATTTGAGATGATATAACCCCAATCAATGATAGCTTTTTCATGAAGGGCATAATGCATAACATATATAACATTTCTTGATATAAACATAGTAGATTCCAAACTGAGAATGCGAGCAAATAGCCATGCAAATTCTTTGTACGGATATTTTAAGGAATTTACTTCGATTCTGGAAGTACCAGGGTTACAAGTTGGATCTTCCAAGTAATTGCTCATAAATATATTTCATCCCTTGTGTTGATTCATAAATTCATCAGCTTCCTCGCTTTTTAATCACATAGTTGGTGTAGGGAGTCGTAGCATTTTGGGAAATGTTGAAGGAGATAGAGAAATGGGTTGATGACCTTGCATTTGAATTATTCTTCGTTCAAAGGTGAATTTATTTTTGAACCATTGAAAAATCTCTTTCATGTCAGTTACCTCTAGAACACAACCTGCTAATGTTATTCCTGAGGTCCAAATTGGGTTTGTTTTCTTCTCAGCTGGAGAAAGAGACTTGTAGTAATTATATGCCCTGGAAGACTGGAATTATCGATCTTCACGACCCAGTGTGTTCAATGTATCTCCACAAAAAAATTCTTTCTTCTTACTTGACATCTTTTCGGTTTTTTTACAAAGGTGGCGCTATTGTCGATACTTACAGGTTGACATTTTTATTTTAATAAATTCTTCCACGTACTTCCTTGGTAACTAAATCAATTGTAGATCATGCTTTAAATGTCATTAGTTGTCGTGGGATCTAGGTTTATTACAAGCTTTAATCGATGTGTTATGCATTAATAACAGTATCATGGTTTTACAAGTGGCAGATGATGTGGAAGGGGGTAATAAATATGATGGAAAGTGGTGTTGGGATGTGATGATGGATGGAAAATGTTAAGTATGAAGGTGAAAAATGATGTATGGGAAGTGCAAAATGTATATCATAGAAATGCAGAGTTGCAGACCTAAATGCTTGTGAGCACGACTTTAGAAAAGGGTGACAAGGTCCGCATTAGGATTGGAAATATGGTTAAGTGTTAAGAGAGATGCAGACTTGCAGAGTTATGGACCTGAGAACTCAAGCGAAAGACAAAAGGGATGGGCGTGGGTCCGTATCCGCTTTGGTTGAAAATTTGACTAAGTTCCAAAAGAAAGTGAAAAAGGAAAAATGAATAAAGTGTTTTGGTGAGTGTGGGGTTGCGGACCTAGGCAATTCAAAAAGGTTTTAACAATTGTTATGCAGCTCCACATCCGCGTATTTGAAAAATGACCAACTATAAAAGATGAAAGCAAATTAAAAGATACTAGGAGGTAGAAGATAAGAAATGTGAACAATGGAAATGTTGACCTACGGTATGAAGGACTTACAGACATGTAGATTTGAGATTTGTGTTGACCCGCTTCGCATCATCCGAAAAATAACTAAGTGCTTGGAAATTTTTTGGTATAGGAGAAGAAAAGTAAAGAAAACAAACAAGAAAAAGTGTAAGAGAAATCCTAAGAGTGGCTAAAATGAAAAGCACGAAACTGATAAAAAATTCGGATCAACACACACTTAGTCATATTGCATGTATTTCTGTCTAAAAATTGTGTAAAGAGTTTTGAAACGTCCAATGTTTCAAGTGGACACTCCACCCATCATTAGGGACAAACGAAGCTAATATGTTACAAAAGAGTGTTGAGGGTTGGTTTTAAATAGGAGGAATAAACTGTGATCGTTGAGGAGGAAGAATAATAAAATACCAATGACCATTGAGGAGGAGGAATAATAAATTAATGAAATAGTCATTAATACTATATATAATAATAAAAGGTCGTAGCTATGGTCAAATAAAATAATAATAATAATAAGATATTAAAGATCATGAGCGGGAATAAAATAGCGATGCAAATAATAAAATAATAGAAGATTATGAACATGAAATTTTGAATTTAGAGACACAAAGAGTAAAAGATAAAGGAAAAGAAAGGGGGATGTAAGAGGACTCCAATAAAAGCAATAAGCGTGAAACAAACTTGAAGGTTTAGAGAGAGGGTGAAGAGAAACACTAAAGTTCAGAGGTAAGAAGAAGAGAAACGAATCCCTCAAGATTAGAAAGGAAAATGCCAGTTGAATAAAGTCTAAAAACATAAAGGTTTAATGATTGAGGAAATGAATGGTGGGCTTCCATGAATGGATAAGTTTGTAACCATCTTCGTGATTGAAATTATTTAGATCTTTCTCAATTTCTAGAGCTTCCCAAATGAGGCATGAAGAGTAAAACGGGGTTGAGGCTAAAATTTTTGCTTGGTCAAAACAAATTAAGTGTTTGGATTTAAATGAATGCTCAATAATAGCTCATTTAGAGATTAAATTATGGATAGTGTTAGAAATATGTTCTTTTAGACTAGCTTTAAAGGATCTACCACTTTAACCTATATATGATTTATTGTAGGAGCAAGGAATTTGGTACATCAAAACCAAGCATCGGGTCCAATTAATTTTAATTATACAAATGATATATTTATTGTAATTGTTTTTAATTTTCCAAACTTAATTTTTTAAATGTAATATTAACATTTTTTTTTTTTTTTAACTGGAACGGTTATGTTGCATTAATCGGCTTTCAGGTAAACCTGAATCAGAAAGTTACATATCTAAAGAAGGTTGGTGACCTCTAACAGTGCTGCCAACCTTCTTGTGAACGTCTTGGGAAACCCATCCCATTTGCTTCTTGAACTAATTCGAGAGAATGTCAAAAATTGCGTACATGAATAAATTCTCACAAATTGTGAACATAGTAGAAGACAAAAGCAAAACATTAATCCAAGGGGGATGAAAATTTCCCCTTAATGTAGGGGTCCAGCTTTTTCTGAGATCCTAAAGAAATGTTGGATGCTGCCTCCTTTTCTCTGCGCGCTTTGTTGGTCTTTCACCCTCTAGTAAGGGGTGGAGACGGCACTGAATTATCTTCCGGTTCAGAGGTTTCCACAGAGACTGAACCGACCAGGTCTTCTTTGGCAGAAGGTTCTGGAACTGAAGCCTTTGCTGCCATTGTGGTGGAATCCAGAGGGCTTTCATCTGTTGGGGGGTCTTCCTTAACTGTTGTTGCTTCTGGATCCTGGACTTCATCCTCCTTCAGCGCATCAAAGCTGTTTTTAGTCTCTGGAGTTGCCTCTACCGTATGGGTGGCCTTTGGGGCCTGGGCTAACGGATCCTTTCACCTTGACTTCCTTCGTCGGTTAGTTACTGGCTGAAAATCATCTTCTTTGGCTGGTCCCGGCTCCTCAGAGATTTTGGGACAACTTTTTGCAAAATGACCGTAATCATGGCACCGGAGGCACTTAAAAGGAATCTCCTCGTAGTCCAGCTCTTGAATGTGGCACCATTCCCCCAGGGAGAGCTTAATGGCGTCCGGAAGTCCTTTTTCGAGATTTACCTCAACACAAATGCGAGCGCAGGTGAACTGTTCCCCCTTCGGCTCTGCCCTGTCCAGGAAACGCCCAAGCTTGTTTCCAATGTCCTCCAGAGAGCTTATCCCCCAGAGATGCAATGGAAGGTGAGGCAGCCTAACCCAAACAGGGGCTACTGTGATCTCGGCTTCGGGGTTAAAGTCAAGTGTCCAGGGGGCTAAGAACAGCCCCTTCGACCCCATGAAATAGGGACCAGATCTGAACACTAAATCACGGTCCACTTTTCTCGTGAAGCTGAAGGCAAAAAAACCCCTGCCTACTGCATATAGAGTAACATTTCCCTGTATCAGCGTCTTCCAACGATCTTACATCCATGCCTCCACTGATTTGGGGCTTGGCCATAACCCCGTGAACTTTCCTATGAGGGCATTTTCTGTTAGAAGGAGGGCAAGCTTGCACGGGCCCTCTGGATCTAGCTCCAGAGAGGGGATCTCCTCCATCTTCTTGACAAACTTAGACTTGATAGAAGGCTTGGATTTAGGTCCTACTGAGCGGACTAACTTTTTGAAGGCTTCCATAGGGTCTTTTTCCATCTCGGCGACCACCAGCAAGCAACTTTGTGTTCAGAAAACGCGCCCTTGCACTTTGATCCGCGGCCTTGGATACCTTGGTCGCTGCTTGCCGCGTCCCTGCAATCAAACCAACGGCCTCCTGCAAGCTGAGGCTAATACCACTTCTCTCGCGTGCTCGCTCAAGCAGGACGCTTCTCCAAATCGCGTGCACGCTCAGGCAGGACGCTGAAACGCTGTCCTGGACCAGACTGCTACTCCAATGCATATGCAAACACAGGCGAACGAACCCTGGGTGCTCGGCTGCTGCAAATCGCGTCCCTATACTCGAATACAGAGCGAGGCGGCTAGGGTTTGGGCCCTAGCCGCGATGTTTCATCTCGCCTCATCTTCCTTCTCTCCTGGAAATATCGTTGAGTCTAATATTAACATTTTATCTTTAATACTAAACATAATAATATGTTTTAGATACAATAAATTGAGAATCATTTTTAATTTTTTTTTTTATATAAGGATAATACTACTTTCTTTTTGGAATACTTTTTTAAATAATAAAATAAACCATATACAATATTTTACAATAAATACATGTAAAATCAATTTTCCCACTGTTATAATGTAAAATAAATCTTACAATAAATACATGTAAAATTAATTAATTTATTA
>ML821636.1:43840-72203 GCA_009831015.1 Picea engelmannii
GTCATATCTTTCCACTGTACTAGCACTTCCTTGATGGTTCTCTGACGCAGGCGACGCTCATGCTGGTCCAAAACTGCTTCTGGCTGTAGCCAAATGGATCCTTCTTCAGCTAACTCTGGAAGGTTGGTTTGAATTTGGCACCTGGTTCCAATCACCTTCTTCAAGCATGAAACATGCAAAACAGGATGTAGCTTCGACTGACTGGGTAGAGCTAACTGATATGCGACTTGTCCCACACGATTGAGAACTGTGTAAGGGCCATAAAATTTGGGTGCTAGCTTCTGACAATGCTCGACCTTGAGGGAAGTTTGCTTATATGGTTGCAGTCTCATAAACACCTAATCCCCTTCTGCAAATTGACGTTCGAAGCGACCTTGATCTGCTTGCTGCTTCATTCTATTATGTGCCATGACCAAGTTCTCTTTAAGGGTATGAAGGATATCCTCTCGGACTGTAAGTGTTTGGTCAACTGCCTGGACCTTCGAGGTACCCAGTAAGTATGAGAGAATTGAAGGTGGCTTCTGTCCATATACCGCTTCAAAAGGAGTCATGTGAGTGGTTGTATGGTATGTAGTGTTGTACCACCATTCGGTGAGGGGTAACCATTGAGCCCACTGGTGTTGTTTTTCAGAGGCAAAGCACCTCAGATATGTTTCCAAACACTTGTTGACAACTTTCGTTTGACCATCCGTCTGGGGATGATAAGCTGAGCTGAGATGCAATTGTGTGCCTTGTAGCTTAAATAGTTCTTGCCAAAAATTGCTTGTGAAAGTTGGGTCTCGATCATAAACAATAGAGTGCAACATGCCATGAAGCTTGAAGACCTGGTCCATGAAAATTTGAGCCACCGTGGATGTAGTAAATGGGTGGTGAAGAGCGCAAAAATGAGCATACTTGGAAAGGAGATCCACCACCACCATCATGACTGATTTATTCCCCGATTTGGGTAAGCATGTAATAAAGTCCATAGAGATATCCTTCCAAATAGCAGGGGGAATCGGAAGCGGTTGGAGGGTGCCTGGAGATTTAACTGTTTCTCCCTTGTTGCATTGACACACCTCACATTCAGTGACAAACTTACGGATGTCCTGTTTCATACCATCCCAGAAAAAAGAACGTTTGACTCGGTCATATGTTTTGGTGAACCATGAGTGCCCTGCTGTGGGTGTAGCATGAAGCTCAAAAAGTACCGTGGATTTGAGCTTGGATTTTTTACTTAAATACAAGCAGCCTTTGTATCGAAGCTCATCCTGGAGCTAGGAGTACCCTAGGGGAGCCAGAGCCTTGTTCTGCAGTTGTTGGATTAGATGCGAACTTTTGGGATCTTGAAGCTATTCCTGGCGCACAGCTTGGAGCCAATCGGGTACAATGAAGGAAAGAGAAAAAAGGGATCCTTCGTCTTCATATTTCCGGGATAGTGCATCTGTCATGACATTGTCTTTACCCTTCTTGTAAATGACCTCATAATCATATCCAAAGAGCTTAGTCACCCATTTTTGTTGCTCCTGGGAGGAAATGCATTGTTCCAGAAAGTACTTGAGGCTTTGATGGTCGGTCTTAATTTGGAAGCGTTGCCCCAAGAGATAAGGACACCACAGCTCAACGACATGCAAAATCACCAACATTTCTTTTTCATAAATGGGTTTGCCCAGATTCCTTTCAGACAATTGCTTGCTGGTGAAGGCCAAAGGTCGACCCTCTTGCATAAGGACAACACCGATTCCTTTCCCTAAGGCGTCACATTCCATCACAAAGGTCTTTGTGAAATCGGGAAGGGCCAGAACCGGAGTGGTGCAGATGGCCATCTTCAAGGTTTGAAAAGCTTGAATAGTTGCTGGAGTCCAAGAGAAAGAGTTATTTTTTAGGAGAGCCGTGAGAGGTGCTGCAATCTTTCCGTAGTTCTTAACGAACTTGCGATAATAACCTGTGAGGCCCAAAAATCCACACAAACTTTTGAGAGTCTTTGGTTGCGGCCAGTCTTGCATAGCTTCAATATTTTTCAGGTCCACCCTAATGCCATCCTTTCCCACCAGATGACCCAAGTATTCTACTTCTGAGGCACCAAAAGCACATTTGGACTGTTTCAGGAAAAGTTGGTGCTGAGAGAGTAGGCAGAGAACTTGATCCACATGAGTAAGATGGTATGTACAGGTTTTGCTATAGATGAGGATATCATCAAAGAAAAATAAGACAAAATGACGGAGAAAAGGGCGGAAGACATGGCTCATGAGGCTCTGGAAGGTGGAGGGGGCGTTACACAAGCCAAAGGGCATGCACAAAAACTCATAGTGGCCCTCATGAGTGTGAAAGGCGGTCTTGGGAATGTCGGCCCCTTTCATACATATCTGGTGATAGCCCGAGTGAAGATCAAGTTTTGTAAAGAATTGGGCGCCACTCAATTCATCCAGGAGGTCATCAATGACAGGAATGGGAAATTTGTCTTTGATGGTCAGTTTGTTGAGAGCACGGAAGTCAGGACACATTCTCCAAGAACCTTCTTTCGTTAGTACCATGACGACCGGAGACGAGTAAGGGCTCATACTAGGATGGATGACGCCGGCAGTAAGGAGTTCCTGGACCATTTTTTCAATTTCATTTTTTTGTGCAAAGGGGTGGCGATATGGATGGATATTGGGGGGAAGGCTTCCTGGGACAAGGGGAATGGAATGATCATGAACACCGCGGGAAGGAGGGAGTTCTTGGGGAGTGGAAAATATCGTTTGATGTTTAGAAAGGAGGGCTTGGAGGTCTTGGGGCACTGGGGGTGTCTATGTGGCTTGTATGGTGTGGAGTTGGGCAATGACACCAGAATGACCTTTTTTGAGCAGTTTTTCCATGAGATGAGAACTGATGACCTCAGGTGAACCAACAGTGATGCCTTGGAATTTATATTGGTGGCCTCCTTGGTCGAATTGCATGGTTAAGTTCTAAAAATCCATGAGAATGGGACCCAAAGTCCTTAGCCAGTTTGCACCCAACACAATGTCACAACCGCCCATGCCAATAACAAACATATGGGATTTTAGGTGGTAGTCACCTATTTGGAGACACACATTTTCACAGCGTCCACCACATTTCATAGAACCACCATTGGCAATCATGATTTGGAAATGGTTGACAACATGGATGTAGCAATGGGTTTCTTGGGCAATGCGGCAATGAATAAAATTGTGGGTGCTACCACTATCAACAAGAATGATGACCTTTCGGTGCTTGATGTAACCGATTAACTTGAGGGTTTGGGGGGTAGAGAAGCCGGTGAGAGCATTGAGGGAAATGATCGGTTCCACTTCGGGAGGGTCGGAGGGAGGGTTTATGTCAGTGATTTTTGGTGACTCGGGCACAAGGGGAGTGTCAACATTCTCTTCCAGAATATCCTCAGAGATGGCCATAAAAAGCTTTTGTTCCTTACATTTGTGGCCTAGGAAATATTTGTCATCACAATTATAACAGAGGCCTTTGAGTTGGCGTTCAGCCATTTCATCCCTGGTCAATTTTTGGATCTTTAATGGGGTGGAGGGAGTAGTGGGGTTTACTGGTTTAGGGCGAGGGATAAAGGAAGGCTTACAGTTTTGAGAGGAAACAATTTGTTGTGCTTCTTTAGCTTTTTTAGTAGCCTCCACCCAAGTCATAGGTTGAGCCATGAGGACATGGGCCCGAATCTCCTCCTTGAGGCCACTGATAAAACACTCTCGAAAGAAAGCATTAGTCATGTCCTCTGTTCGAAAAGCCAGGTGCTCAAATGCAACTATGAAGTCTTCTACTGTGCCTGATTGCTTCAATTTTGTCAAATGACCCAAATGGTTGGTGTCAGTGTCAAAGCATTCATAAAGCTCAGTCACAAATTGGGTCCAAGCAATATACCCTTGATGGGAAGTTTTTCTCCATTGCCACCATTGCCAGCATTCTTGATCTAGATGGAGAACACCATACCAGAGTTTGGCCAAGTCATCTGTAATGTTGTAGAGAGAGAAATAATATTCCATTTGGGTGACCCAACCAGTGGGGTCTGAGCCATCAAATTTGGTTACATCTACCTGCGGAAGGCATATGTCCCGTTGAAAGTGATGGGGCTGAAAGGAATGGGAAGAAGTTGCACCTTCAGTCTTTGTATGTGCATCAGGAAAAGAGTCATCGGCAGGGATCTTGAGTTTGGTGCAGAGTGATGCAAAGACAGATTCAAGCTGGGTGGTCAATTCGTGTTTGACTTTCGCCATTGCGGACTGCACGGATGCATTTATGGTGGTATTGATGGATGTATCACATGAGGCAATAGTAGCACTGAGTTGTTGCACTTCTTGTTGGGTCTCGAGGAAACTAGATTGCAAGGTGTTGAAGCGAGACTCCAGTTCTTGTCTACGGGTATGGGCCATGAGGATGGGTGAATTGAAAAGGGAGTGGCCGAGGTCAGAAATTTTTTTGCAGAAAAATGATATGGATGAATGTGATAAGGGAGAAGAGATGAATCTAATGGAATAGGTCCCAAATAATGGTGAAAAAATTTCCAGAGGTTTTTTTTTTTTTTTTTTTTTTNGGGGTTATACTTCGGTCTGAAGAATGCTGCAGTGCTAAAATTCCCAAATTCTTAACCAGAAAGAAATGTGTATTTACTTGGCGAACTGAACACAGATGCGCGACAATAGATGTCGCTGGTTTAATTTGTTTATGTTTATGTTTATGTTCCCCAAGGGTTAGGTATTCAAGGGTTCTACAGACAAGGCTTTGCCCTGTGTTATAGCTCTCTGATATACGTGCGGGGTCCAACAGTAGTACTCGACCCAATATCTCAGGGCACTAACTAAGGAGGATGGACCGTACCCTTAGCCGTACTACCCGACTACCCAGGTACTAGAGAGTATCTTCTCGAGTGCTGTTCTCGGTGACACTATAGTAGTCCGACGACCGATAGGTTTATCTAAAGAGGGCTTCAGGAAATCTAGGCCAATCCGTACACAGGTGCTGTCTGATGCGCTACCACTCGAAGGGGTACCAACAGGGGTTACAAGGGTGGCCAATAGATGTGTGCTTAAGAACCACTTGTATTTCATGTGTGTATGAATCCCTCAACTGCGGGTTTATGTGTGTAACAATAGATCTATGTGGCTTAAAGACGTCGGAATACGTCTTTACCCTGAAAAAAAAATACCCACAATTTCTGCCAAGGAAAGTGCTCTGATACCACTCGCAAGATACCAGATCTAATAAATACGTAGAACAGAAATAAAATGCTAGGAATGGTAGAATAACAGTAATATAACCAGCATAATCATCCACAATAACACAGAAATAATATGAGAACAACAACTGAAATAACACTTTGATTCAAAAAGCAATGTTCACATGCCTCTTTGAGGGGGCAACATCCAGTCGAGCAAAGATCTGTTACAATAATCTCCAAGCTAGGGTTTTCATACCCTCGACCCTTATTTATACTAAATATGTCTATTAAGAGAAGCATCTAGAGGAAGATCCTTCTAGAAGCGGAAGCTTCTATTAGGTCTTCTTACATCCGCCTTATTCTATTTTATTGAAAGACCTTATTAATATTGACCTTTATGACATCCGAATACATTGATCTACCTATGTGCAGGTTAGGACCTTAACAGTGTGCTACATTTGTATGGTGTTGCTGCTGCAGCTGGGGTGGTATTTTTGGTTAAGCTAGCACTTGTGCTAGGGTTTATCTGATTGGACTTTCTTTGTGAATGAAATCTATCTAAGAAAGGTTGTTGGGTTTTTCCCCCATTTGGGGTTTTCCCAATATAAATATCTTGTGTTCTTTTCTATCTCTTGTTTATGTTGCCACTACTGAGTACATGACATATATGTTAATGGTAACGAAGTAAAAGAACACTAGTAACACTAATGCTCCGTAAATAAGGAAAATCCAGCATGGTATCAGAGTTGGTTACCTTCAGAACAATTTGACCATTGGAAGGAAGATCGCTACATCAACACCTTACAACTACAATACTTTGTCAAGCTCATTGAGCACTATCCCAAGGACGTTGGGAATAATTCCTTCATAGAGAAGTGCACCCTAACGTACCGCACCCCCTGAAACCCTCAATGTGTAGTTTGGTGAAGTTTGAAAAATCGAGGTTTTTTAGTGCTAGGGTTTCTACCGGCGAAAATGTCAACCAGTATGAGAGTTGAGGATAGATTGGATGAAGCAGATAACTTCAGATACTGGAAGCATAGAATACAACTCATTCTAGAAGAGAATGAATTATTGTATCACGTCAAGAAGATGCTTCCAAAACCCGAAGATGAAGAAGCAAAAGCAAAGTTCAAGAAGAATGAGGTCAAGGCCAAGAGGATCTTGACATACTCAATCAAGGATCACCTGATACCCAATGTATTAGAACTAAAGACTGCAAAGGAGATGTTTGATGCCCTAACCAAACTTTATGAAAGTAAGAATACCAGTCGAAATCTTACTTTGAGGCATCAACTCAGAAATGTGACACTGAACAAGTCAGAAACAATAGTCAACTTTTTCATGAATATCTCGCAGATCAAGGATAAGTTAGAAGCTATTAGAGATCCAATAGAAGACGCTGAACTTGTGACCACCACACTCAATGGATTCCCTCCCTCATGGGACCCATTTGTTCAAGGAATTTGCACAAGAAGGAGATCGCCCAAGTTTGACAAGTTATGGTCATATTGCACTCATGAGGAATCCAAGATGATATCTAAGACACAAAATACGAATAAGGATGAAAATCAAGCACTTGATGGTCAAGTGAAGAAGAGAAAGAAAAGGGAAGAGGGCAGCCCAAAGAAGTCTAAGAGACCTCGTTACAAGAAGGATGCGTCAAAGTTCAGATGCTACAGTTGCCAGAAGTTGGGACATTATGCCTTTCAATGTCCAGATAGAAATGAAAAGGAGAAGACGAAACACCATGCACATGCAGCAGATGTCGAAGAGCACTCAAAGGCATGAAAGGATGAAGAATTTGTCTTTTAGACAATGGCGTTTTCATATGAAGGATAGAAGAAAACTCAAGCAGGACAACAACACTAGACTCCAGGTTTGCATATTAGGTTTGATATTTTATATTGTTGTTGCTTAAGAAAGTATTGTACCTAGGATAGCAGTCTTTACAACTTTATTATTTGCTATTGCTATCAAATGTTTAGGTACACCTGAATATTGTCGGTACGATTACCATTAAGAAAATACTCATTGTTAATGATATACTTGCCTAATGAAATTGATCTCCTCTAGGAGATTTTCTTAATTACTAACCATTCCATGGAGGTTACCATGGAAATGTTGTTCTTGTCTCTTGTTTCGGGCAGGTCACAGGTGATAGCTCTGAGAAGGAGCTATAATGACGATTGCAGGAGGCAGCTATTTAGACAGTCTCTACCCGAGACATAGAACTATGTACATGAACGTACACACCCATGTGAAGAAGAAGACAAATAAGAGTATCTCTTATGGAGATTGACTGTGAGAAGCAAAAGGCTCCAAAGATGATCGTACAACTAATTTGACCACTCTTCAGATCATCAGGAAGAGTTAGTAGTGCTAGAAGGGCCCTACCTAGAAATGATGCAGTAAAATCAACATGTTCTCGTGATACCTTGCATAATGAAAAGGAGATACAGATGCATGGCATTGATATTCCATACCATGAAGATAAGCATATGACTCCACCAGTGGTGAGGCAAGTGACCCCACCAAGTACCAACTCAGAATGAGATAGATTTAAGAGGGAATCAACCCTTGGGATCCAGTAGGGAGGAGCAACCTCCCAACACAGTCCATAGGAGATCAGACTTCAGAATAAGTCAACAGATGCAGCGAAAGCAGGTGGCTCTGGATATCGTATAGAATTAGAGGGAGTCAAGCTTCAGAGGAAGCATGTAGATTCAGAGTGAGCCTGATCTCAGAAGAGTTAGTGGCTAAGAGAATTTCATTCAAATAGTATTCCTTCTCAGATTCCATATTCGTGGTACGATTGAATATGGATTGAGATATGTCTTAGGTGGAGATGTGAAGCTGCAGGGATATACAGATTCTAATTGGGCAAGGAATGTAGTGGATCAGAAGAGTACTTCTAGATGTTGTTTCAGTCTGGGATCAGGCATGATTGCATTGTTGAGAAGGAATCAAACATCAGTGCCACTCAGTACTTCGGAAGCAGATTATATCGCAACAAGCATGGAAATTCGTGAAGCAATGTGGCTTCAGAAGTTGCTAGCCAGGATGTTTGATCTAGAATTGAAGCCAACTTTGATACATTGTGACAATCAAAGTTGCGTGAAGATTACCGAGAACCCTATAATCCATGACATGTCTAAGCATATAGAGATCAAATATCATTACATCTAAGACATGGTGCAAACAGGAGTTTTGGAGCTCCAATTCATATCCATGGTTGAGCAGACATCGACCATTCTCACCAAGCCCTCATCAAGAGTGAAGTGTGAGTACTTCAGGAACAAGCTTGGAGTGTTGTCAAATGTTCACCCTCGTTGAGAGGGAGGTGTATTGTTTCTTCTCATGATGAATAACCCCTCTGTCCAAGGGTTCCATGTATCAGTCACGTGAGGTGAATGAGGGCGTAATGCACTATCGGACCTACTGAGAGAAGAAACATCACACATGTAGTCATAAGACTATGGTGGAGACTGTGTGTCTCTGGACAATAGTTGTGTGCTACTATGGTGGATGTGTTCCATTGGTGGAGGTTGTGTGACTCCAGACAATAGTTGTGTGCTACTTCGGTGGTTGTGTACCACTGGCGAAGATTGTGTGTTTTTGGACAGTAGTTGTGTGATACTTCGGTGGATGTGTTCCACTGGCGGAGGCTATGTGACTCCGGACAGTAGTTGTGTGCTACTACAATGGATGTGTTCCACTAGCAGTGACTATGTGTCACTGCACAATAGTTGTGTACTACTTGGCAACAATTGTGATCTATTGGATGACATTATAGTAGTTGTGTGCTACTAGCTAATTGTCATGGAGATTACCAGATCGTTTGGATGTAGTTGTGTGTGCTACTGTTTGATCGCAAAGATTGTGCCTAATGATTCAAGCTACTGATGGAATTGTAGCATCTGTGTTCCTCCTAGCAGATTGCAGAGTAGTCAGTGGACTATGAGTTCAAGACATCCTGAAAGATGCCTCCCTAGCTAAGAGGGAGTGTTGATGTTTTGGTAGTTGTGGGAGGATCTTACCCTCCTAGATGATCTTTCTTAGACGTGAATAAGATTCTGGAACCAAGAGATCCATTGGAAAAATGTTGAAATACCCTAGAAGAGAAGTCAGCCTAGAAGAATAAAGTATAATGAAAAGACACCTTCCCAGAAGAGAAGTCGGCCCAACTATAAGGACAAGAAGACTATAAATAAGGAGGCGCCTTAGTTCATTTTTTCACTCACTCACACTCACCCAGCGATACAGAAGTAAGGCGCAAGTTTGGAGGAGGTGACACAGTAGCTACAACTACATAGTTTATTCTTGTTCAGTCTTTTGGTATCTCTCTCTTATGCGTTACTCCTTGAATAGGTGCGCTACATTTGTATGGTGTTGTTGTTGTAGTTGGGGTGGTATTTCTGGTTAAGCTATCACTTGTGCTAGGGTTTATTTGATTGGACTTGCTTTTTGAACAAAATCTATCTAAGAAAGGTTGTTGGTTTTTTCCTCCATTTGGGGTTTTCCTGAGATAAATCTCTTGTGTTCTTTTTTGTCTCTTGCTTATGTTGTTATTACTCAGTACATGATATATATGTTAATGGTAACGAAGTAAAACAACACTAGTAACACTAATTCTATGTAAATAAGGAAAATCCAACAAATTGGTGTAGGATCAATCCAATAATTGAAAATATGAGGTGGACGTGTCATGCCACCTAACGTTAAGGCCAATCATTTCTAGATCATTGATCCATCATTTCAAATCGAGGATGGAGGCTGAAAAGTATGGGTGGAAGGATCTAGAGGATCAAGGTCTTTACTCCCTGAGCACAGACTCAAATGACTAATTACACCCATTGCAAGGGAATTCATCCCTTCTTTTACTTGCCTGTGAAGAAGTGCCACTAAACTTGTTACTATGCATTCTTGGCTCTTTGACTCTTGGTGGGATAGATGAAGTGGGAAGTTTAGAACCCTAAGGTTTTACTAGAGGTATGTTTTCTGGTTCCCTAATGAGAAGATATCCCCCATGCTAATCTTTGATACTGACTAGGAGGATTTGGGATCGAGAGGTTTAGGGAAGGCCATGGAAAAACACAAATGTGTAAGAGGAAACTGAAGGTGGTAAATATGCAATTAAGGGTGTTACCCTCCATTTATAGGGTTAACTAAGGAGATGATGTCTTGAGGCTTGTTGGTTACAGACATGGAGTGCTGAGAGCCAGATGAGAAAACATAGCCTGTCCTCTCACCACACATCACCACTGATCAACAACAACACCGTCCACCACACCAGCTTGGCCCACAGAGGACAACGAGTATTGCTCCATGAAGTAACAAGTCTAGTGTCATGGTAAGTGTCGTATTAATAACTGAAAAATTTGAGCATGTTGCAAAGGGTCCTTTCTTGATTTTGAAAACATTTGCTTGAAAATTATGCCTTTTGCCTTATTTCACCTTGGTGGTTGACATGTTGTCCTAGTAAGTGGGTCACCCTTGGGAAAAGGGTTGCCACTAGGGGGTCTCCTTGAGGGGTCATCGTACCATTCCAACACATACTTATCACTTTCCATACTTCTTCCCTTTTGTTTCCTCATCTTTTGGGTTTTCGAACATATTGACCCAAGAAGGGCTTGTACCTCATTTCATGGGAAGAAGGGAATAAAGGCCCTAAGGTTTGTAGATCAAAAAATTTAAAATCCAATAAATTATCATCCAGATGCTCACCCTAAGGTCTTGAGAGCAATGAAATGCTTCTCCACAAAATTCGAGGACCTGTAAAATAAAACAAATAACTAATAAATGTTCCACTTCTTGAGGGAATGCATTTGTGGTGTCTTTTACTTTCCTTTCACATGGCACTCAATGTGATCCTAGCTTCAAGTGACATTCTGGTACACTTTACTTTCCCTTGCATATAGTACTCAATGTTTGGACTTTAATCAATTAATGGCAAATAAAGGGCTTGGAAAAAGGTTGCATTGAAAACGATGATGCAACACACCCTCTACAAAGACACCCATAAATGAGACAATATGAACCCTTTTATGTCAAGAAAAACCCATGCCCAAAAGTTACATCCCCATCCATCTCATACTCTTCTACATGAATTAGAGAGGGTATTCTTGGGAAACACTCCTAGACTTGGGGAATGACCTACCCAATAGGGCACCATGTCAACCCTCCCATACTTAAATTTGACAAGTTGTATAAGGTCTTTGGGAATTTTTTTATTTTGAAAAGGGGGGATTTGATGTGCATGTTTGAGTGGTTATTTTATTAAATATGGCTTACTTGGCATGATACTTGTGGTTTGTGGACCCTTGGGAGGGTGTACTTGTTTGTCTTTGTAGAGCCTTTCTAGGTGATAACTTGTTCGTTGAGGCACAAGGTTGCTTGGACCTTCAAAGGGGCTTGAATCCCATAGGTTGGATGATGTGCCCCCTCCCATTGGACACTTGGGAGGATGAAAGTTGCCTTTGGAGGCACTTGGACACTATGAGATGATCACATTTTGTCCCCTTGCACCTCAACGTTGCCCTTTGGAGGCTTAAAACGTCACATTCTATGCGCTAGACATCACATGAGGGCTAGGGTTTGATGGGGTTTTCATGGTTTCATGGTTATGTGACATGGTTTGATGGAGAGAGAGACACATGGAATGCACTAGAGCACTTTGTGGCAAGGCACATGGCCTTTGGAATCCCAACGATCTTCATCAAGAGGCTCAACGTCTCTGTTGGAGGCCTATCGTCGCCCTTTAGGGCATGACGTCACACCTAAAAATGGAATTACTTTATGTATTTTGTAATTTTAAGTTGTAAAGGGAAAATAGAGGAGGTCAACCTCTCTAATTTGTTGTTGACAATTTAAAAAATGGACAAATTGGTTTTAGGTGACCTCATATAAATAGAGGTCGCCTCAATGTCATTTTATCGTCACGTGCTTGAGAATTACATACTATTTGGTTGAAATTTTCACCCTACTTGGGAAATTCACTCTATCTCTCTTTGGTGTTTTGTGGATGGTTTTTACTTGTCTATTGGAGGAAGAATCTAGGCGCTATCTCTTGGATGCTCTTTTCTTGGTAATGCGATGGAATATTCTTGATAAATGAGGGTTTTGCATGTTTTCTCTTGAAATTGGTAAGGCATTTTCTGCATATTGTGTTGTTTCTTCTTGTTTCAAGGTTAATCTATTTAATATTTGGAGGAGTATAAGGGCATACAACCTCCATCAAGATCCATCTATCTGTCATTGAAAAAGATATTTTGCAAAGGTTGCTACAAGGAGTAACCGGGCTTACACCCTTGTAGATTTACCTTGCTAAGGTTAGTTTTCTCTATGGAGTAAAAAGGCTTACACCACTAGAGAAGTAAAAAAACCTCTCTTATACACAAGACACTCCTTTAACCCAATTGATAAGGCACCAATCTACTTACATTGGAGGTTGTATATTCATGCATTGGTATACATGAACTTTTGAGATATTGGAATTGTTTAAGTTGGATCTATTTCTACATGTTGTAGTCTTTCTTGTACCCTAGAGGCATCTTGATTGGCCAAGTAATTATGGTTTATGTTATAAATTTATGCTACATCCAATAGGGAAGTATCAAACTCATCTAAATCTTATTGTTTACTCACTATTCTACCACTAAAATATACTTGCAAGCTGCCATAATTAATCTACTAGTCATTAGCTATCTTTTTATTGGATTGTTTGCTAATTTTGGTGGCTAGAATTTGTTGTTGTAGTAATTGATTGCTATATACATTACGTTGTTACATAACTTGCTTATAACACTACATAACAACCCCCTAATCACCATCAAAATATTTCTTTAATCATTGGAAGTTTAACTAGTCATTGCTAGCTTTGTTTCCAACATCTTGTACTTGATTTTGGATGGTTAAATTTGCAGTTCTTGTTATCATTCATTGTTGATACATATATTTCCATATTGCTTCAATTTGGGACAGCAAGGATTCTTGTTGAATCCCCTTTGGTTTTGAATTATCTATCGCTATATATTGTCTTGTTTCGGGTAGGGCTAACATTGTTTTCCAGGTATACCATCTTTGGCAACCTTTTCCCTTCTCACAAAAATATTTTCCAAGCTTCATCTCCACATTAGACCTTGACCTATAAGGACACCTTTCATATATTATCACTTTCCATCTCAATCCTCCTAGGGTCACCCTATATTTCCCCCCTTGTGGTGATTTCATCATCACTAAAGTGAGGGTAGTGTTTATCTAAGATGACAGTGGGTAAATACTCCCATAGTTGTCACACTTTTGTAGTTTGGGTTGGCCTTTTCCCAAGCTACAATCTTTGCGATAACATTTTGGCACTGTTGCTGGGGAGAATTTTGAATCCTTTCCAACCCTTAATGACACTTGGAAAGCTATCCCAAAGCCTTCTCCTAGTTTTCCCGACGACTCCACCCGAGGGAAGTTCCCTCTCCCCCTTTGATGAACTTCATATAAGTTTATTTGGTGACACCAATGAGGGAAGATACCCTTTCCATTTTCAATGAGACTCTAGCTCATCTAGCGACTCCATTGAGGCGTCATTTCCGACCATGGAATTATGGCACCATGGGATGAACTCTTTCCCAGAACTTACGGTGTCTTGAGGACAAATTTACAGATGAAAGCGAAAAAAGTTGTTGATGAAGTTGTTAAGAAATTAATGAATCTCATAAGGGAATTGTCCCAAGAATCTACTAAAAAAAAACTCGATGAAGCACCTCTTACTAAAAAACAAGTCCCTACAGATGAAGATATGCTTGAAGAACAAATTTGTGAAGAAAATTACCAAGAAGACCTAGACAAGGCATTGGAAGATGAAGTTGTCCAACCCTGTGAAGAAGTAATCAACTCCAGTGATACATGCGAATTCATGAAGCATCCTTCAGATGCAATTGACGATCATATTAATGATTTCATATGTGTTTGGAAGCATGGATGGGATGTTGGTTGTTTCAATTTTGACTAAGATCCTCTACGACATTGAGGGAAACTTCCAAATAAGAAATATTGAAGCCTTTTCTTTGGAAGGTTGTTATTTATACATGAACGATCAAGATATTTGGTTGTTTAGTGATGATATGATCACAAACCTTTTTCATCCACCGAGGGATTTCTTATTGCAGTGCACTAGTGTTGAATTCCAACCATACCATAGGAATCATCCTTTCAAGGACTTGTTATCGCACAATTTGTAGGTTGGGAAAATCCCAACCCAACCACCAATTGGCGACAACTAGGAGGGAACCTACCCACTGTCACCTTAGGCAGGTCTCCCTGTCACTTTAGAGGTGAGGTAGTTACCTCAATGGGGGAACCTCGGTGACCCTAGGGGAAAATGAGATGGAAAGTGGTAGGTATGAATGGATGTCCCTAGGGGTCAATTATAAGTAGTATGAAGAGCTTGGGAAAGAGTCTTGGGAAGTTTCAAGGCTTGCCAAATAAGTTGAGTAACATGCCAAGTGTGAATACATGCCCGAGACACAAGAAAAACAATGCATATAACTTAATATGTTAGTTGGACAAGCAAGTTAATATTGTTGTCCCTAATTGCAGAAAAGATAAGAGATATATATCAGCTTAATAAAGATAGTAAATGTTGCAATATAAAGTGCTAATCATATGATAAAATAGACAAGAGGAAAGCTAGTGAAAGCTAGCTCAACTCACCAATGATTAAGAAATAACTTTAGCACAAAGAGGGAGGCTGAAACAAAAGGTTGTTGTAGTGATATTATCACCCTTATGACTGTAGCAAACCAAGCATAACAACAAAAAAATCAGCCACTAGAAACCACCTCTAACTAGCTCAATAGGTGCGCTAGGCTTAGTAGAGGGTTAGGGTAAAGTTAGGGATAAATCCTAGGGTTAGTTTAGGAGTTATTAAACATTAAAAGGTTAGTTTTCTACAACCCTAATGGCTGTAGGTTAGTTTTGTAACAACAACAATAATTTGTGGCTGAAAGGGGACACCTCAATGAGGCAAGGGAGCCAAAGGCTCAAAGAACACTTACCCAAAGAAACAACTTTAAAACTTGAAATTTGTACGTTTACCAAGGCAACAATTTATTTGTCCAATGCAACAACTAAATGACTAGTGCCTTCAATTAAAGGGTTAATTGAGTCAATCAAAGAAAGAGCTAGAGGTACTACCTCCTTGGGGGTGTAAATCCTCTTACTCCCCAAGGCAAGTATCTCTAGCTAGGGTTTCGACTAAGAGGGTGTATGCCCTTATACTTCTCTTAGAAAACCCTTGTTAAAACAATAACATGTAAGGATAAAGTGATGGAGACTAAGGTGGGGGTGTATGCCCTTATACTTCCCACCTAGCTCTAGCAAATAACCTTGACTTGAAAAATAAATGATAGCAACAATGTAAAAAACTTACCAATTCAAGGAAAACGCTAACACAAACCACCACAATAGAAAAAGAATAGCCTTCCAAGGCTAGCCCATAACTTCCACCAACCAATAACCAAGAAAGTAGCCATACACAAGAGTACAAGAGAGAAACTAGCCAAAGAGAGTGAAAATTTCGGCTCAATACTTCTCACAATGGGAGAGTTATGTTATGAAATGAGATCTTATGGTCTCTATTTATACAATATGTCTCCAAAATAGTTTTTCCACATAATTTTAGGGTAAACCACAAGACTAGGGGTCAACAACCCTAATATTTCCCCTTTTACAAAATAATATTAAATAATTCACTTAAAATTTACTTTTACATAAGAAGAAACCCTAACTTAATGTGATGTCACCCCTTTAGCGGACGTTTTGACACTAGGAGCAAGTCATTGGTGTTGGAGGAGTGTGGTTAGGCTTCCCAAAGACAGATGTCAATCATCCAAGTCATTTTATTCATGGTCAAAGCCTCATTCTCCTCAAAACGTGCTTGTGCCAATGAATGATAACCTCACCACCAAACCCTAGCCCTCCTAGGAATTTTTTTGGCATGTGAGGGCTAGGTTATGTCGTCCACAATGTCTTCTAGGCCTCCGAAGGTATGTCTCTCTCATTCAACATGCGGGCCCTGGGCATCCACTTATGGGATTCAAGCCCCATGGAAGCCCAAGCTTGGCTCGTTCCTCCAAAACTGTCCACCAACTAGGTCCTGCAAAGACACATAAGCATGCCCTCCAAGGATCTTAAGTCAAAATATCATGATAATTAAATCAAGTCAATAAATGAGCCACCTAATCATTTGCATTAAAGATTACCCTATCAAACAATTAAGTTCTCAAAGACATTATGTGACTTGCCAAGCTTGGATATGGGAGGGTTAACGAGGTGTCCTATTGGGTAGATCTTGCCCTAGGTCAAGGAGTGTTTCCAAGAGATCCCTCTCTAATCCATGTAAAGTGGATGAAGTGGTTAAGGGTCAAGACTCAATGGGCATGGGGTTCATGACATACAAGGGGTTGTCGTGTCTCATTCATGGGTGCCTTTGTAGAGGGTGTGTGATACCTTCATTTGCAATGCAATTTTTCCAAGCTCATCATTTTTTCCATTCTTTGTTTCTTTCATAATTTAAGGACAAGTTGAAGGCCACTATCTTGGCATGGTGTCTAGATAATGATAGTGTCACTCACAAATACCTAGCGGAAATGAGAAGTTTGGCTCATGATGAGACCCCCTTTCTCTCATCCATGCAACTGAGAGACATTACCCTGGCTTAGTGACCCGATGATGGTAATGTCGTACCACTAGATATCCATAATCATGATAGGTCGGCTCGTGATGAGACATCTTATCCTCCAACTAACCCTTTAAGCATTCATAATCATTTTTCTTGTGGGTCCCCCTTTTCTTACATATAAGCATTTCATTTATTTCTTGGGGGATTCCCTAGGTGAAGCATGTGTAAGGTTTATATATAGGCTTTTATCTTTTACCCAACAAAAATCCCTTTGGGCCTTCAACCCCTTCTTCCCATAGAATTAGGGACAACCCTTTCTTTGGTCAATACACCTTAAAATCCAAAGATATAAGGAAATGGGGGGTTTAAGTGATGAAACGTGGTTAGTATGGTCGGTAATGGTACGATGGCTCTTCAAGGGAGTTCCTAGTAGAAAACCAATTCCCAAGGAAGACCACTCACTAGGGCACAATGTCAACCACCAAGGTGAAACATGGAAAAGGGCATAATTTCCAAGCATATGTCATGAAATCTAAAGTAGTCTAAGATACAACATACTCAAATGCCTCAAATATTGAAATGAGACTTACCATAATAATTGACTTGTACCTCATGGAGCAAGGCCCATTACCTCTCGGAAGCTAGCTGGTGTGGTGGATGCCATTTGAAAATTTATGACATCTGTGGTGGTGAGAAGGGTCTCCATATGTGCAAATGGACATTGTTGGTCAAGTAGTCTCTCGACACTCCATATCTGCAACCTGAGGGCCTCGAGACATAATCTTTTTAGTTATCCCACAAAATGGGGATAACATGACTCAAAGCTATTATTTGATGAATATTTTCAACCATCTTTTTGTTTGAATTTTGATGAAAAATCGAAGACTCACACTACCGAGAAGCAAAGTTTTCATTCTGGGGCCTTTTACAAGGATTTGCAGATGAAGAGGCAACAATTTTTTGGTGGTGGGAAAATTTCTTTCTCCGGACATGAGGCTATCACTTACATCCTATCTTCTTCTTTAGGAAGCCATGCAGTTTCTTTCGATCTCTCATCTCCCCTCAGTCTTCAGGAAGCAGTGATCCTGTGAGTAAGGAAGAAGATAAGTCATCATCTATATATGGTAGCCTTATTCATAGATGGGTGGATCAAGCTTGTGGCCATTCTTTCCAAGAGGATTTCCTCCCTCCCACCCACCTCTATGAGTTGCTTTCTATGATTGATCATATGCTCATTATTATTGTGTGCTTGACTTATCTTTGTTGTATTACATAATTAAGTAGAGGGGGAGATACTTTGATGAGATGATCAACTATTTGCATTGGTTGTACGATTTGACCTGACATCCATAGGACCTGATTTTCACAAGGCCTCGGGCCCCAAGTAAGTAGGTAGGTCATTTTGCTTTCTTTCATTTTCATTTTGTGTGCCATCCTGGTGTAGTTGCATTTGATTTCATATATTTCTTTACATATTTATTTATTTGCATTTATGCATAGTTTCTTACTACATTTGCTTGATCATATCACATCTTAATTAGATTTTTTTCGAAAAAATGAAAAAAATTATTTTTAAAATAGTTGTCAATTTTGGATTTTGATTATATGAATAAAAGGGTGAGTGCACCACCCTTGATATCCAAGCTTGTTTGTTTTAGTGTGTGTAGGCACATGTCTTACCGGGAGATGTTGAGGTTCTCATGTACTCTACAATGAGCACATGTCCCCAAGTAGGAGCCAGATGTTACCCCCCTTTTCTAGGGGTAACTAAGGAGATGATGTCTCGAGGCCCGCAGGTTGCATACATGGAGTGCCGAGAGCCAGATGACTAGACAGAGCCCCTCCTCTCACCACACATCACCATTGATCGACAACATCACCGTCCACCACACCAGCTTGTTCCACAGAGGACAACATGTCTTACTCCATGAGGTAACAAGTTCGGTGCCATGGAAAGTTTCATCTTAATAAATGAAGCATTTGAGAATGTTGCAAAGGGTCCTTTCTTGATTTTGAAATTGTTTGCTTGGAAATTATGTGTTTTGCCTCATTTCACCTTGGTGGTTGACATGTTGTCTTGGTAAGTGGGTCACCCTTGGGAAAAAAGGTTGCTACTAGGGGGTCTCCTTGAGGGGTCATCATACCATTCCCGCACATACTTATCACTTTCCATACTTCTTACCTTTCATTTTCTCATCTTTTGGGTTTTCAGACATATTGACCCAAGAAGGGCTCGTGCCTCATTTCATGGGAAGAACCGGGGCTAAAGCCCCAAAGGATTGTAGTTGGAAAAAGACAAAAGACAATCAATTATCCTCCATATACTTGTGCTAAGGTCCCGAGAGCAATGAAATGCTTCTCCACAAAATTCAAGGATGTGCAAAATAAAACACATAACTAATAAATGTCTCACTTGTTGAGGGAATGCATTTGCGATGTCTTTTACTTTATTTGCACATGGAACTCAATGTGATCCTAGCTTCAAGTGGCATTCTGGTACTCTTTACTTTTCCTTGCATATAGTACTCAATGTTTAGACTTTAATCAATTAATGGAAAATAAAGAGCTTGGAATAAGGTTTCATTGAAAACAAGGATGAATCATACCCTCTACAAAGGCACCCATAAATGAGACAAAATGAACCCTTGTATATCAAGAAACCCCATGCCCAAAAGTTACACCCCCATCCACATCATACTCGTTTACATGACTTAGAGAGGGTCTTCTTGGGAAACACTCCTAGACTTGGGGAATGACCTACCCAATAGGGCAACATGACAACCCTCCCATACTTAAATTTGGCAAGTTGTATAAGGTCTTTGAGCATTTGTTTATTTTGAAATGGGGGATCTGATGCACATTTTTGAGTGGTTCTTTTATTAAATATGGATTACTTGGCATGATACTTGTGACTTGTGGAGCCTTGGAGGGCGTACTTGTTTGACTTTATAGGGCCTTGCTAGGTGAAAGCTTGTTCGTGGAGGCACACAGTTGCTTGGACCTTCATAGGGGCATGAATCCCACAGGTTGGATTATGCACTCCCTTTGATTAAACACCTAGGAGGATGAACGTTGTCTTTGAAGGCAGTTAGACACAGGGAGATGATCACATTTGGGTCCCTTGCACCTCAACATTGGCCTTTGGAGGCTTAAAACGTCACATTCTATGCCCTAGATGTCACATGAGGGCTATGGTTTGATGGGGTTTTCATGGTTTCATGCTGATGTGACATGATTTTATGGAGAGAGAGACACATGGAATGCACTAGAGCACTTGGTGGCAAGGCACATGGCCTTTGGAAGCCCAACGATCTTCATCAAGAGGCTCAACATCTCTCTTGGAGGCCTAACGTCACCCTCTAGGGCATGACGTCCCCCCTAAAAATGGAATTACTTTATGTATTTTGTAATTTTAAGTTGTAAAGGGCAAATAAAGGAGGTTGGCCTCTCTAATTTGTTGTTGGCATTTTAAAAAGTGGACAAATTGGTTTTAGATTACCTCATATAAATAGAGGTCACCTCAATGTCATTTTATCATCACGTGCTTGAGAATTACATACTCTTTGGTTGAAATTTTTTCCCTACTTGGGAAATTCACTCTATCTCTCTTTGGTGCTTTGTGGATGGTTTTTACTTGTCTATTGGAAGTAGAAGTTAGGCGCTATCTCTTGGATTCTCTTTTCTTGATAAATGAGGGTTTTTCATGTTATCTCTTGAAATTGGTAAGGAATTTTCTGCATATTGTGTTGTTTCTTCTTGTTTCAAGATTAATTTGTTTCATCTTTGGAGAAGTATAAGGGCATACACTCTCCATCAAGATCCATATATTTGTCACTGAAAAGCTATTTTGCAAAGGTTGCTACAAGGAGTAAATGAATTACACCCTTGTATATTTACCTTGCTAAGGTTAGTTTGCTCCAGGGAGTAAAAAGGCTTACACCCCTAGAGAAGTAACAAACCCTAGCTCATACACAAGAGAATCCATTAACCTAGTTGATAAGGAACTAATCTACTTGCATTAGAGATTGTATATTCATGCATTGGTATACATGAATTTTTGAGATATTGTAATTGTTTAAGTTGGGTCTATTTCTACATGCTATAGGATTTCTTGTGCCCTAGGGGCATCTTGATTGGCCAAGTAATTCTTATTGATGTTATAAATTTAACCTACTGTTAGCGCTAGAAGATGCTCTCTAACTACTGGGAGGGCATGCCTAGCACATCTTAGTTATTGCAATGTTTGTGAAAAATGGATGGATCAGGTGGATCAAGAGGAATGAGAAGGGTAGAGTGTCTTGCATAGGAAATCAAGCTAATATCCAAATAGAAAGGTAGAATCTCATAGGTCAAGACAAGCTAATGGATAATAAATAGTTGAAGAAGATAGCATGAAATGGAAGAAGGTGACATATTCATGAATATATAGGGCTCAAAATCTGCTCATCCTTATACATTCACGGAGAAGATATTTAGATCAAAATATCATTTTGATCTGAATCATAATATCTAGAAACAAATCATAGTTTGCAGGCAGTAAACGCCAAAATTTCTATTGCTACTAAATTTGAAACTATATAATAATTAGTGCATTGCAAAAACCATCTTTGAAAATAGATAAGACAAAGGAAAGCTAAAACATAAGAATATTGTTTATTGACTTGATGCTTTGAGCATGATAATGCAATATTTACAAAGTACAAACTTACATGATGACAAGACTCCAACCTCTCCTCTCAGTACCCTCTTGAGCCTAGAATTCTCCCTCCAATCCCTTTGAGTTTTTAGAATATATAATAATAATAATACAAAATCTTGAGATCTTGAAACCTCCGTGGATCGAAATCCTCTTCCAACTAATTGTATAAACTAGTTACAAAATTATAGAATCTAGCAACAAACAAATAGGATATGAGACAAATTCAAGAACATATTTCGTGCAAATTATTTGACCAAAACTTATCCTGGTTCTTCCTTCGATTCCCAACAGATAGTTGATGCTGATAGGTGTTGAGGATGAGGATTACATGCTAAAGAAGCCTCGGGAACCATCTGACCACCTTGGCATGCAATTTTTACAAGAACAAAGAATTCCTTTGACTGTCATCCGAATGCTCTGCTCCAAATCTCTAATGCTTGATTTTTGCAAATTGATTTGCATTGGAGATGGTTGGGTGTCCACTTGGAGTTGGTTTGACTTTATGAGTGATGTTTGGGCGTGTGAAAATTGGTTGCAACAATATTATGGTAAATTTTGTTACGATAAGACATAGATTTCTTCCAAACCATTGAGAAATTCTGAAAACCACTTGAGGTCAAGGTATATGGACCCATTCTGGAAGTGGGTTTTTAATAGTTTTGGAAGATTATTTATGGTTTGATTGGAAATGGAGCCCGAAATTCTCTTCCCGAAATAATGATGGGAACTCATAGTTTGCACATATCTTTAACCATGACCTTTCTCTGCATCTTTTATCCGATTGAGGCCATAATAGAAACAAATCTAAAAAATGTTACTTCCTCCACCAAAAAAGGAACACAAAAGTAATGGCATGCCCTGTTTTTCTCCATATTGAGGATGTGTTTCAACCAACCATATGATCATAAGAAACATGCACATAAAATGAACACAATAACTAGCAATTGCGTCAAAGAGCCGATTTGAGGAGGGTGTATCACCTGCAATGTTTAGGAAAAACTTTTGAAGACTGCATACCTTAAGTTGCTTTCGTATTCCATCCCTTTGTGTATTTCCAAAAGTAAAATGCACTTCCTTTTCATCCTTTAGAAGAGCATAAATATCTTGTCTAATAAATCCACCATCCTTCCTGAAAATAGTGCCTTGAAAGAAAGGAGAATGATTTGGTTTTCAAATGATGAAGAATCTTTTGAAAAAGAAGGAACAACATGTTTGTAAGCATCCACATCATCCTTCTCTAATCTTTGATCTAAATAATGCAAGTGTATATATAGATTTTCCATCTTCAACCATAAAAACAACAAGAGGTGTCTCCTCATCTTGGTGTTGTCGAGCACTTGGCATTTGGATGTATTCGTGAGTACATTCTTCAACACTTGGATTCAATATCATCGCCGCAAATTGAAATAAGATTGACAACTAGTGTGAAGCTCATAGAATCTTTGTGTTCCTCGCAGGTGCTCTTGGACATGGCACTTGTCATTACATCTTGGCACTTGATTGTTATTGTGCACCCGATCTTCACCACTGGGCACAATGAATCTCTGTTAGCACATTCTCTTCATGACTCAAGTTGCTTGACAATATTTGACTAATCTATTGGAAACTGATAGAAAAGCAAAGGTGAGATTTGGCATTTTTGAACATAATTAAAGAAACCAAAGAATTTCTAACAAAAACAAGCAGTAAGACTTCATCGAACGATAATTGAAACTCTAGAAGACTTTGACAAATATTTATTTAAGAATTCAGAGGATCTAACAAAATGGGCAAAAGACTTGGGAGTTTTGGGAGATTTGATCCAAAATTGGTGAAGAGGTTGAAAGATCACATTTGTGATTGCGCTGCAAAAATGCCCTGCTTCTAGTAGCACGTGTCTTTGTCACATGCGCTACAAGAACTTGGTACAAAATTTAACATTTTAAGCCTGGAGCTATGGGTTCTAACACCTACAACCAATAGGGCTGCACCGAACTCATCTAAATATTATTGTTTACTCACTATTCTACCACTGAAATCTACTTGCAAGTTGCCCTAATTAATCTACTAGTCATTAGCTATCTTTAGGGTGGATAGTTTGTTTATTTTGGTGGCTAGAATTTGATGCTGTAGAAATTGATTGATACATCCATCAGGTTGTTATATAGCTTGCTTATAAAACTACATAACAACCCCCTAATCACCATCAAAATCTTGCTTTAATCATTGAAAGTTTAACTAGTTATTGCTAGCTTTGTTTCCAACATCTTGTACTTGATCTTGGATGGTTAAATTTGAGGCTCTTATTATCATTTGTTGCTGATATATATTTCCATACTGCTGCAATTTGGGAAACAAGGATTCTTGTTGAATCCCCTTTGGTTTTGAAGCATCTATTTCTATATATTGTCTTGTTCTATGCAAGACTAACATTGTTTTGCAGGTATACCATCTTTGGAAACCTTTTCCCTTCTCATAAGACTCTTTTCCAAGATTTATCTCCACATTAGAACTTGACCTATGGGGAAACTTTTCATATCTTATCACTTTCCATCTCATTCCCCCTAGGGTCACCCAGGATTCCCCCCTTGTGGTGATTTCATCATCACTAAAGTGAGGGGAGTGCTTTCCAAGGTGACAGAGGGTAAATATTCCCATAGTTGTCACACCTTTGTGGTTTGGGTCTGGCTTTGCCAAAGCTACAATCTATGTGATAACAAAGATAAAACACAAAATTACATTATATTATGGACTTACATGATTCAACCATTGTTGGTCATTTATTGAGCAAATGGATGAACAAAGAAACTCTAAAATTATGGATGAATGCAAATTTTGCAGCAATTTTAGGATACTCTCCACGTAGCATGGTCCTAGTTAAAGGATGGTTGGTTTGGATTGTCCATTCTAGCGAATATGGAAACAAAATTATTCAATATAGATTGACATGGGGCTTGCAATCTCTCTTTCTAAAGAAATGGCATTTGGAATTTGAAGCTAACTCTACTCACATGGATTTCATCCCAGTCCGGGTTAGGTTACTAGGCCTCCCTCTAATTCTGTGATTAGACAATTTTTTTAAGGAAAGAGAAAATGCTTTGGGTTTATATTATGATGTGGACAATTTCTATAGGGAAACTAGATAAATGGATATGCCCAGAATTTTAGTTCGTATGGAGCTCTAAAAAGGATTGGCCGACTTCGTCATTATTAGAAAGGGTCTTGCAATCTTTTTTCAATCCCTAGATTATGAAGGAATTCCCTTCAAGTGTGGATAATGTCATGTTTATGGGCATCTAACAAAGGAATTCCCTCTCCCAAATAGAAGAAATGTTTGGGTTCATAAAAAGCATCAAGAAGGCAAAAGGAAATTCTCAGTCTCCATTGAAAAAGGCTCCTTCGAGAGATATCTTGACGAGCCCTCCAAAGGACATTCCTACGTAGAATCCACCAGTAAAGTAGACGACTACTCATCAAACATAACATCCTGGGAATCACAAAAGTGGGGAAAATCTATTGGAAAATTTGGGTAAGCTTATTTCTATTCTTTCTCATGATCTTCATAAGATCTTTGAGAACTTGTTTTTTGGGTCTTGGGAGGTAGGGTTAGAAAATTCAAATAAGGACAATGCTGGTGATTTTCTCCTCAGATTCTCATAAACTAATATCCCCAAGCCCCCTCCCCTCATTCCTATATATGTCTTGGGTGGATCTCAAGGGGGAGTGATTCCTTCACCTGGAATTTCCGTGAAATCGCCTAGTGTATTAGCTGACTTGAACACTCATAGGGACCCTTAATCCTCTGATGTAGCTAAATTAATCTCAGGCCTAGGTCCAAAGAAACACCCATTTTTGGGGGAGGGATAGTGGGAGGTTTTGGGTTTCAAGAAGATAAATATCCCAAACCATATGAGAGAGGGAGGAAATCCTTCTTATGCATGGCTTAAAACTAAGAAAATTATGAAGTTAGAAGTCGAAGACAACTATCATTGATTGGGTTTCTTAGTGCAAATTCCCCCAAGGATGTTTCCAAATGATCTTCCTTACCTCTAAATTATTAAGGATTGGCCAATTCCTTAAAAATTTTGCCATAAAAGGGTTAATATATACTCACACCCCTTAGACCACTTTTCTACAAGAAATAATGACAAATGGGGAGAAGGTGGTTAAAGACTTGTCAAGATTTTAATGGGATGGTATTTTAGATTTAATGACGCTTTGGGAAGATTTGGGGTAAACATCATGGGCTAGAAAAAAGGATCTTTCTTGCTATCTAATTCATGGGATTTTTTATTAGGTATAGGAACTTCTCTCTACTCCTTATATCTTGGGAAATAAATTACATGTTTGAATATATATGGGCCTTACTCAGATAGACATGAATATTAGGAAGCCTTATTCAATAGAGATTGGTTTCAAAGAGGTATAATGGTTGTTGAGGGGATCTTAATTTTTCTCTGGGTCCATCTGAGGTGTGGGGTCCAGTAGCACAAGTGGACATTTTATTTGGCTTCTTTATAAACAAAATAGATATTATAGGACTATTGGACATTATGCTTGCAAATATCTCTCCAACATGTAGAAATATGAGAATGGTGGAGGCCAGAATAGCAAAAAGGGTTGGATCATTATTTTTTTTCAGAAGCCTTTATTGATGAAGAAGCTATAATTCATCTGTGGGTCTCTACTAGAGGGGACTTAGACCACAACCATATGATTTTAGAAGTGGCTCCAATCTAAGGGAATCCACCCAAACCCTTCAAATTGAAGTACGATTGGCTAAAGGATGAGGATTTATTGAGCAAAATAAAGGAAGTATGGAAGCCATTTGATGATACAACCAATGAATCAATGCCCATTCGGTTTCATCAAAACCTTAAAAGGGAAAAATCAAGCTACAATCAAATAGTCTATTGAGAAAAAGAGGAAGGATGAAAGGAATTTATTAGAGATCAAAGGACAACTAGATGTTTTTTATAACAAAGAGGGTTTTGGTTTCTTTCCAAAAAATAAAAAAGAGGAGATAAAACTGATGGAAGATAAAAAGAAGAAAATTTTGCTAGATAAAGAAAAAGAATGGAGGCTTAAAATTTAGGCTATCTGGCTATAGGCAGGGGACGATAATAAAATTATTTTCCATAGATATGCCAACTGCAGGAAAAATATAAATTATGTTTAGAGGATTGAGAAAGATGGTGGATCATGGGAAACATACTTCCCCAAAATGGCATCTGAAGGGGTAAACTTCTTCCATTCACTATTCAAAAAGGATTCTAGAGCTACCATTGTGGTAGTAATCAGATTGACAAACTATTTTCCAAGTTTTGTTAGTTAGGAGGAAAACTAAGAACTTATGGAAAAAATTGGTGAACCCTTCAAGTCTTTCAAAAGGATTAAATCCACTAGACTATATGATCTCCTTTTAGAATTCTTTTTTGGCTACTATGATTTGTTGAAAAGGATATATGAAGAATGGTTGAGATCGTACGATCAACAACCAAAACTTTGTCATCCCTCATCACAACCTTCATAGCCTTGATTCCTAAGTCCAATAATTCCTCATGCTTTGAGAACTTCAGACCAATATCTCCATGCAACTACATATACAAAATTGTCTCCAAAGTCGCAACTCAAAGGATGAAAGACATGCTCTCTAGGTAGATATTTTCAGAACATTTTAGTTTCTTGGAAGGGTGACAAATTCATGAAGTTGTTGGAGTAGTGCAAGAAGGGATACACTCGATAAAGACCATGAACCTAATAGAATTAACTATAAAAATGGATCTCTCCAAATCATTTGATTGAGAGAGTTGGTTATACATTGGACTAGATCTTATTCATTTGCTTTTTTGTTGTAGTTTTATCACATGAGTAATGAGTTGTATCAACTTGATCTCATTTAAAATCCTCCTTAATGGTGCCACCTCTCCCTTATTTAAACATGAAAGGGGGATTAGAAAAGGATGTCATGTATCCCTCCTTATTTTCCTCTTAGCAGCAGAAGGACTCAATAGATCCATAAAAGCGACGTTAGGGAATGGAAGCCTAAAAGGCATAAACATAAGCACCTCTTGTAATGTAACTCATCTTTTATTTGTTGATGATAGACTTATCATGTATGAAGGCTATAGAATAATGGTTAAGAAACTCCATGAGATCATTGATCTCTTTTTTGAGGCCACTGGTATGAAGATAAACATTCTCAAATCACCAATCCTTTTTTGGGGACTCTCGAAGAAAACCTCAAATCTCCCATGCATTTGCTTACCAGGGAGGGGATTTAGATGTTGGCTTAAAATACCTTGGTTTTCATTTGAAAGCAAATATTTATCAAAAAGGTGACTAACAATGGTTCTTGGGTAAGTTGGAAAAAAATATTAATCCTTGGTACAACCACTGACTTTTTAGAGGTGGCAGACTAGTACTAGTTAAAGCGGTCCTTGAAGCCATCCTTGTTTATTGGAAGTCCCTTTATTGGATTCTAAAAGGTATATTGGATAAAATTAGACAATTATGCTTTAGGTTTATGTGGTTAGGAGAGGCTGGGAAGAAAGGGGTGGTGTTATCTTCCTATAAAGGGATTGCAGTCCCAAAATCTAAAGGTGGATGAGGCCTTAAGAACATATTTCTATTCTCAAAGGCTCTAGCAGCAAAAAATGTATGGAGACTTGTACAAGGCTTTGGAATTTGGGCTTAGGTCACAAAATACAAATACATCTCTTCTAGCTCAATAGAGGACTAGATCAAGAAACCAATAAAAAAATCTTAGAATGCTTCAATCATTTGGAAAGAAATAGTCTCAACATTCCCTCCAATTGGTAGCTATCTAATATGGTGATTAGGGAAGGGGGAG